>SJYT01075753.1:142120-207909 GCA_006410635.1 Cephalophus harveyi
AAATGGACTGGAATGGGTGAATTTAACTCAGATGACCATTATATCTACTACTGCGGGCAGGAATCCCTCAGAAGAAATGGAGTAGCCATCATGGTCAACAAAAGAGTCCGAAATGCAGTACTTGGATGCAATCTCAAAAACGACAGAATGATCTCTGTTCGTCTCCAAGGAAAACCATTCAATATCACAGTTATCCAAGTCTATGCCCCAACCAGTAATGCTGAAGAAGCTGAAGTTGAACGGTTTTATGAAGACCTACAAGATCTTTTAGAACTAACACCCAAAAAAGATGTCCTTTTCATTATAGGGGACTGGAATGCTAAAGTAGGAAGTCAAGAAACACCTGGAGTAACAGGCAAATTTGGCCTTGGAATGCGGAATGAAGCAGGGCAAAGACTAATAGAGTTTTGCCAAGAAAATGCACTGGTCATAGCAAACACCCTCTTCCAACAACACACAACACAAGGCTTGCTAAAACCCATGAATCTCAGAAGTGATTACACTCTCTAGATCTGCACTTGGATGGCATATGGGGAGACTTATAGAATCCAGTGGGGCTAAAGAATGGGCTTCTCTGGCGGCTCAGATGGCAGAGTCTTCCTGCAATGCAGGAGACCCAGGTTCGATCCCTGGGTTGGGAAAATCCCCTGAAGAAGGAAACGATTATCCACCCTAGTGTTCTTGCCTGGAGAATTTCATGGACAGAAGATGCTGGCAGGCCACAATTCATGGGATCACAAAGAAGCAGACAGGACTGAGCAACTAACAATTTTTTAAATAGGGTGGGGGAAAGATAAAGAGATCTGTAATTCATGGACTGGGTTTCCCCACTTCTGACTGGATATTCCCATGCCTAATACTTCATTGCTAAGTAACACATATAGATTGCATAATCTCTGTTGTAGGGTACATTACATATCAATGGCTGTTCCAAGAGTTGCATCCATTCACATCCAGAGATTTTAGAATAAACAATCTCAGGAAAAACTAAATAGGCTGGAAGCTTTTGCTGCTCACAGAACTCAGTGTTAAGGAACCATTTTTTATCATAGATCGGGAGGAGGCAGAAAGAAAGGATTAGAAATAGACTGTCACCAGATGGTCTGACTTTGCACTTTGTGATTGGCCAAGACAGAGCCCCAAGGCTCAGGAAAGTCATCTTGAATCTTAATATATACATAGTCCATGGGAGGCAATGGACTGGAAGGATGATACAGGAACTCTGTGACAAAGCCAGTTATTAGGAGTAAAGGGCTTCGATCCAGCTAGAACAGGCTCTAGTCTTGGTTCCATAAGCAGGAGCCCTCACTACGTTATTAGAATTATGGGAAGCACAGAGTTTTGGGGGCTCCCTGAGGACCAAGTCTCCTTGTTTGTCTGCCTTGGTCTGTGCCTTTTCACCACCCAACACGCTATCTGGCATACAACAGTGCTCAGTGATTTTTTTTTTTATTTTACTTTACAATACCGAATTGGTTTTGCAATACATTGACATGAATCCATCACGGGTGTATATGAGATCCCAATCCTGAATCCCCCTCCCACATCCCACCCCATATCCTCTCTCTGGATCATCCCCGTGCACCAGCCCCAAGCATCCTGTATCCTGTATCGAACATAGGCTGGTGCTTCGTTCTTACATGATAGTATACATGTTTCAATGCCATTCTCCCAAATCATCCCACCCTCTCCCTCTCCCACAGAGTCCAAAAGTCCGTTCTATACATCTGTGTCTCTTTTGCTGTCTCGCATACAGGGTCATCATTGCCATCTTTCTAAATTCCATATATATGTGTCAGTATACTGTATTGGTGTTTTTCTTTCTGGCTTACTTCACTCTGTTTTTTTTAATAAATGAGCACAAACCTGCACTTAAATCGTCTTAGCTCTGCTACTTACTAGCTGTATGGCCTTGATACTTCATGAAGTCGCTGAGACTCAATTTTATCTTTACAATTAAAAATGGGATATTGTATATACAAAAGTGCACAACTGGTGTTGCATACATGGTTGTTGCTATTGTTTATGATAGATGTATGTGACTTTGCCAATTGACTTAACCTTTTTTTGGACTCAATTTCTTCATCTAAAAAAATAGATATTATGGCACCCTTCTCACATAGGTATGACAAGAGTTATATTGAGATAGTATATGTAAATCTCTTAGTATTTTTTATATGCTAGGCACTGCTAGGCACTGCTCTATTTAAGTATTTCCTGGTTCTTAATTTCAATTTGGTTTTTGAGTTTTTTATTTTGATTAAGAATTCACTTATACCCTTCACTCAGCTTTCTCCAATACTGACATCCTATATAATCACAATACAATGATGGAAACATCATGAAACTACTGCTGCTGCTGCTGCTGCTGAGTCGCTTCAGTCGTGTCCGGCTCTGTGTGACCTCACAGACGGCAGCCCACCAGGCTCCTCTGTCCCTGGGACTCTCCAGGCAAGAACACTGGAGTGGGTTGCCATTTCCCTCTCCAATGCATGAAAGTGAAAAGTGAAAGTGAGGTCGCTCAGTCGTGTCCGACTTCACAATCCATGGACTGCAGCCTACCAGGCTCCCCCATCCATGGGATTTTCCAGGCAAGAGTACTGGAGTGGGTTGCCATTGCCCTAGTTACTAGTAATTACTAACAGTACAGTTACTGTTTTATACAAAACTATTAAGTAATCCTCCGACCTTATTTGAAATTGTTTTCCCACTACTATCCTTTCCTTTCTGGTCTAATTCAGGATCCAACATTGTAGTTTGTTGACACGTCTTCATCCCGTCCAGTGTCTAAAAGTTCGGTCTTTCACATCACTTTGATGACTACCAGCCAGTCATTCTTAAAATGCCCTTCCAACGGAATATTTTATGATTCCTTAGGATTTAGGCTGAGATTATGTATATTTGGCAAAAATAGCACCGAAGTGATACTGGATTATTCTCAGCGCATGATACCAGAGGTAAAGAAAGTTGTTATGTCTTATAGCTGATGAGGTTGACTTTGATTGCTTGGTAAAGGCGGTGTCCCCGTTTACTCCATTATGAAGCTACAGCTTTCCCCTTTATGATTAGTTGTCTTATAGGGAATTATTTTAAGACTACATGTATACTGTGTGTAACTCGCTGTGTCGTGTCCAACTCTGTGTGACCCTATGGATATGGATGTAGCTCGTCAGGTTCCTCTGTCCATGGAACTTCCCAGGCAAGAATACTGGAGTGGGTTGCCATTTCCTTCTCCAGGGGATCTTCCTGACTCAGGGATCAAACCTGAGTCTCCCACATTGCAGGTAGATTCTTTATTATCTGAGCCACCAAGGAACCCCCTGTTTGTTATTAAACTTTTCACCCACTAATTTTAGCAATTATTGATTGGTCTTGCTAGTAATAACTATTACTATGCTGTTCTCTTAATGGTGATGTTGTATTTCCATAATTCCTTCTTTTATTAATTGGAATTATACTGTAAGAAGAGATGTTTCTTATCCCTTATTCAATTGTTTATATCCATTGGATTCGTGGTTTTATTATCATTATTATATATTTTGTACAGATGATCCCAGTTTTGACTACTACGGGTTCCTCCAAGTTGACTCCAGTGTTTAGACAAGCAGTCAGAATTTTTTAAACTGTGTCCCATCCGTTATGGTTTCAAAAGATTTAAGCTCATGCTGTATTTTTCTGCCCTAGGCCCAGAGTCAGCCAAGGAGTTTTGCCTTCTTTGATTGGAGAATGGTATTTAGAAACCAAGATTTGGGTGCTAGGTGTGCTGGTTGTTACTGAGGTGTCATTCTAGAAACTTTTGTATGTATATATGTACTCACTCATATAAATGTCTTTTAGTTTTAATTATTTAAGATAGATTTTGTTTTCTTAAGATATTTTCCAAAGAGACACAGACCATGGACCATCAATTTACTTGCAATTCTACTTATTTATTGCTTCAGTAGGTGCCATAATGTAAATGCTATTTGACTCAGTAGAACTAACACGTGAGAAAAAGGAAACGAAAAGGCTTTGCTCCCTCTAGCGGTAAAACTGAGTAACTGGTATTTCATAGCCTTCAGACAGAAGTTGAGTATATGAACGAGATAGCAGAGAGACAAGAAATTTTTTAGAGCTATTGACCAATAGGGGAACATGTGTGATTAGATAGAATTAGGATGTGACTATCCTGTTGCACAAATGAACCTAAAGGGAGTAATTTATAGCTAATATTCGGCTGGGTTCTAGAGACCATAGTATAACGAACATTTTACAAAAGGCATTCACATAGATCATCTCTTCGGCTCCTCACAATTTTGTGAGGCAGGTACAGCAGACTTATCCTCACTTTTCAAATAAGGAACCAGTCTCCAAGAGCTTAAATGGTATGCTTTACAAAGTAAAAGACAAATTGTTTCAGACAGAGCTGGGACTTGGATTTAATTTGTACAGCAAAGTAGTGTTGGTCTGTTTTGCCCCTCCTGGCCCTCTGCTCTTTCTGCTAACGAATTTTAAAATGTTGAGTATTTCGTTACAATTGAAAAAATACAAAAGACACCAACCCCAAAAATATGGCCCTATAATTCAAAGAGGAAAGATAGGAAGGAAGGAAGGAAAACATCTTCCACATTTTGACTCTTGCAAACATTTTTAGCAGTTCATAAAAGTGAGAAAAAGACAATCCTAACTATCAGTGAAGTTCTTTATCAAGTTAACACCTAGTTAAAAACAGGTAATGGAAGCTTTATAAATACGAAATCCAGACTCTCAATAAACTTCTTACCACCAGATGTGGACTGAGATACGCACCAGTCTGGGAAGCTGGCCACCATAAACCCTCTGAGAGCCGTCCAGGAGTCATATAACCATCTCTAACCACGGGATCCCTGGTCTCTGTACTATTACCCTTCCTTTGGTGGAAGAGAGATATCACCATAAATCTACTCCTAACTGGAAGAATGCATTTTCTCATTTTTATCTACACAGATTTGAAAATAGGGAAGAGATTGATCAATACATTCATTTTTCTGCAATCATCTGCGAGACCAAAATGGCCTTGGGGATGATGTATGACACACGGTGAATCCCTAAAAGCTTCTGGTCTCTAAGGGTTATTATGCAGACAACCATGGGAAGTAATAAAGCGGTGTCGTTTATTTAAAGTAGGGCCTTCATCTCATTTCTTCTGGTACGTCCCCTCCTTTTTCTAGTCCTAAAGTGCTGAATGGACAGTATGAAAGAAAAAAATGCCAATTTCAAGCTTTCAGGAATCCCATTTGGTCAGTTGATTCTAGAAAGGTAAAACCTATCAAGTATTTCACAAGTTGGTGTTAGGTTAGCTTTCAAATTGATGCCAGAATAAAAATTGGGGACCTGTCATTTTTATCCACATAACAATGCAGGAATAAACAAAGACTCCCATTCCTACCCACTGAGGCTAACAATTCCAAGGAGAGCTGAGTTATTTGAACTGAAGAGAGCTGACTGTTTACATGAAGTTCAATAGAGCTGTTTTCATCTGATGTACTGTGAAGTATAATTGCTAAATCTGGTTTAAAAAAATAAAAATGAGCAAAATGTGCTGTGAAATACATTCCCAAGTCTAGCTGGGAAAACAACAAACAAACGAACCCATGAAAACATGCATCAGATACTCTCTGAGGTCAAGGCTATAAAGGGAACCTACAGGTTCTATAAACTTCTCATTGTCTTTTTTCCCCTGTCCTCAGCTAGCCAGTGCGGAGACAAAGAGCAGGCTCAGGTCAGCATCTGGCTAGTATCCAGGCATGAGCCATAACGCTGTCCTCCCACACACAGGTGCTGCCACAGGAGGTCCGGTCAGCACATGGCACAGCCCGAAGGACATGCTGGGAACGGGGCGGGCATGCCCGGTGTTCTGGTCGATTGTACCCAGGAGCACCATCCCCGAGCGACCCATGAAGTAGAGGAATCTTCATTTCCAGCCAGTTCTATGCAGCAGGGAACACAGAGACCACAGTAATCGCCCTGGCTCACCCATCCCCTGGACGCTGGCGAAAAGCAGGAGGAAGATGGGAGGATACCTTCAGTACAAAGCTGCCTGAACCCTGCTGTCCATCTCGGAGAAATTAACTTCCGGGGCCAAACCATCTAAAAGCCAATATAAATGGGATGAAGGGAGCCCCCTATGGCAGTGACCCACCTTATAAAATACTGAGAAAATACACCGAGATGTCACACAGCAGTTCAGACCATCACTATCTGGACCTTGCTTATGACCCTCCACCACCGTGCTCACCACTCCATAGCACCAGCGTGACAACCTCACAAGCTCTCTCTTTCCGTTAAGTTCTGGGCAAGAAGTGTATGTCTTGTATGTCTCATGAAGACAAGAAGTATCTGAATTCCCCTTGCTCTTCTTCACCCCCTCCCTGCCCAACTGAATGTGCTTTTCCTTCTGTTCCCAGAGCAGAGCTCGTCTCAACACCATCTGGCTCCCATTCCCCTCACAGCATAAGCCCTCTCAAGTCTAGGTCATTCATCTTTGTATCCCAGTACTGTTCTCAGTGTTTGGGACCCAGAATTAAACCTGTGCTGACTGCATCAAAGAATTGAGAAAGCATGAGAGAGTCGTGTTTCAGGATCCACTCAGGTCTGAAATGCAACTGAAGAAATTTTCATCCAACCCAGTGCTTCCCAAAGTGTGGTCAGTGGAACATACGCCACGGGGTGTGCCCCTGCCCCCGCCTCTCCCTAGAGAAGGGAAATTTAAAAGCGTATTCTCTGGTCAAGTAACTTTGAGAAATGCTGCATACTGTGCATTCCTCCCAAAGAACTGGGTGTTCATAGCTTTATAAAGGCCCATGGAAAGCCTAGAAGTTTAGAAATTTTAAAAGCTGGTTTCATCTGGTGTCATACAATCTAATTTTGTAAGCCAGCTCTTGCAATTATGCACTGTTTTATGAGTAACTCCTCATCTGTTGATGTTCAAATGTAAGAATTTCAAAAGGGAGCTTCCATTATAGTAGTGAATCTCAAAGTGTGGTTCCCAAACCAACAAAGGTAGCAACATCTGAGAATTTTCTAGAAATGCAAAGTTCAGCCCTATTCCTTTACCTACTGATTCAGATACTGGGGGCATGGGAGTTGCAACCTGTTTCAACAAGCCCTTCCAATTATTCTGCTGCACGCTCTGAACTGTAAGGACCACAGCACTGGAGAAGTATGCCTGGTTCTTCGGGGTTTCCCTCACTGGTTTAGAGAAAAAGAGATTTATCTGAGGGATCAGTCAGGAGAAGAATGACTCAGTTCTTGACATCAGACCTTATGACTGCCACGAAGGTGCATTCTGAGCTGTCCCATTGGAAAGTTGTAAGTCCGGGGGCCGGAGATGTTCTGTGGGGAAGGCCTGTGGTTTTCCAATACTTCTTGTGACTAGGTAACTATCTAATCCAGAGATGGGGTGAGAGCAGGGTTTTATCCACAGATCAAAAGCCTCACCTTCCAAAATGCATGCTTAGAAGATAGCATTTTGATTGGGATTTGCCTATCTCCTGTATCTTATTTCTTAATTCGTTCAGAACTTAGGTGGGAAAGAAGGGTTTTAAAACAAACAAACAAACAAAAAAACAAGGGTGTCACAGAGCGCAAAACAGAAGCTAATGTGGGTAGGACTCCTGGGGTGGTGAAATGCAGCAGTCCCATTATTTATTAGCCCCATAAAACCCCAACCTTGTTAGATGTTTAAACAGGATTCTGAGACCAGATCTGGGCTCACTGGGAAGGAGTCTTGAGATCAGGTAATGAAGTCTATGTTAAAAAAAAAACAAACAACTAAGATCATGGCAACCAGTCCCATCACTTCATGGCAAATAGAAGGGGAAAAAGTAGAAACAATGACAAATTTTCTTTACTTGGACTCCAAAATCACTGTGGTGACTGCAGCCATGAAATTAAAAGACACTTGCTCCTTGGAAGGAAAGCTATGGCAAATCTAGACAGTGTATAAAAAGCAGAGGTATTAATTACTTTGCCTACAATGGTCTGTATAGTCAGAGCTATGGTTTTTCCATTAGTCATGTACAGATGTAAGAGTTGGACCATAAAGAGAGCTGAACACCAAAGAATTGTTGCTTTCCAATTGTGGTGCTGGAGAAGACTTTTGAGAGTCCCTTGGACTGTGAGGAGATCCAACCAGTCAATACCAAAGGAAATCAATCCTGAATATTCATTGGAAGAACCGATGGCATCAGTTGGATGGCATCACCAACTCAACGGACATGAATGTGAGCAAGCTCTGGGAGATGGTGAAGGACAGGGAAGCCTGGCGTGCTGCAGTCCATGGGGTCACAAAGAGTCGGATATGACTGAGCTACTGAACAACAAACAATTTGAAAACTAGAGCCTTTGAGTTAATTTGCAGTGACTGCAACTAGTTTATGTAGAGGAAAGCTGAGAACTACGAGCACTATCAGTGTTTTCACATCTAATCTCCAACATATCCTGACAGCTAGAGTTAATCAAGAGGCTCTACCTGCCTGAGAGAGTGAATGTTTTGGAAGAAATTAGGAAAGCTTTTGGGAAACTGACAAGAGGACATCAGAACGTTTCAAAGTTTCTCAGAACAGATAGTAAAGATGTAGACCCTCCCCAGTGTTTTCCTTCTCTTCCCAGTGAGACCTAAGTGCTGATCTTGAGTTAGAAAAGGTACTGAAAATGATATCCTACAGATTTCAACTGACTTTTAAGATTTAATCTAATCAGGTTAGTTTTTGCCTTATGCTTATCATGTCAAAATTCTGAGACATCGAGGTTTGCAGCGAAGAAAGAGCTTTTTTACAAGACATTCGAGCACACATCTCACAGCCACCTCCCAGAAGGCCAGGGACTGGGGGGTACTGATGGGATTAAGAAGCTGGGCAGTCTGGGACATGGGGAGCATGAGGAAGGTAGGCAGCATGGGGAAAGGTGATTGGGAAAAGGCAGTGGTAACCGTAGTTTTCTTACATGCCTCGTTCAAATGTGGCAGCACAGAGCACGATCTGAGGGTGGAGTTTTTGGCCCACTGACCTCAGAAGGTCACTGAGCAGACATTGTCACGTGACAGTTGGAGGGTTGGTGGTCCTATCCTGTCTTACCGCACTCAGCTCAAACTAGGCACAGTTCACACCAACTTTCTGGAAGACCACTCGGGTAAATATCTTATTGTTTAGGCTACATGCCCTTGGAGGACATGCAAGTCTTTTGTAGCAACAGTTGAAACGGTCCAGAGGCCAAAACTCTGTGCTCCCAATGCCAAGGGCTCGGGTTCAACCCTTGGTCAGGGAAGATCCCACATGCTTCAACGAAAGATTCCACATGCTGCAACAAAAACCCAGTGCACCCAAATAAAAATAAATAAATATTAAGAAAAAAAAAAAGAGGGCTTTCCTGGTGGTCTAATGGTTAAGAATCTGCCTTGCAATGCAAGGGACACTGGTTTGGTCACTGGTCTGGGAAGATCCCACATGCTGCAAAGCAACTACGTGTGCCACAGCCACTGACCTCATGCACTGCAACTACTGAAGGCCGAGCTCCTAGAGCCTGTGCTCCGCCAGAAGCCACAGCACTGAGAAGCCTGTGCATGACAATGAAGAATAGCCTCCACTCACCACAGCTAGAGAAATCCTGTACAAAGCAATGAAGATTCACTACAGCCAAAAAATAAATGAATCTTAAAAAAAAAGAGAAAGAAAATGGACATGATTAGTGAAGCAGGTTATAGGTGAAATGGATTTAACTAATGATTATCCATGGTTTCAGGATCATGTTTAACAACATGGGCTGTGGACCCAGATGCCCCTGTTTATTTGCTCTGTCACACTGAGCAGGTCCCTGAGCAAGGCACTTCACTTCTCAGAGCCTCAGTGAGCTTATATATAAAGCGGGGATCTTAACACATTATTGACCAGGGGACTTTTCCAGGAATAAATGCCCATGGCCATATTACATCTCCAGTCAATAATGTGGCGACAGTGTCCAGCTTACAACCCCAAAGAGAAGAGAGAGAGAATTCATGTCAAGGGCTTAGCAAAGTTACGAGCACAGAGTGAGTGCTCATTCAACATTAACTTCCACTGCCGTTATTGGTAGGAGCTACCAGCTCCTCTATTGGGACTGGGACCATTCTAATTGGTTGGCTTTTTTTAAAAAATTGAGGTATGACTGATAAGTAATTTAGTACATATTTAAAGTATACAATGTGATGATTTTGTATATGTGAAAATGATTACAAGCTGTGAAATTATTACATATTGTGAACTGATTACAAATTGACACATTCGTAAGCTCATGTAATTACCTTTTTTTTTTTTTTTTTGGCAAGAATGTTTAAGATCTCTTTTAGCAAGCATGAAGTGAAGTGAAGTCGCTCAGTCGTGTCTGACTCTTTGCGACCCCGTGGACTGTAGCCTACCAGGCTCCTCCGTCCATGGGATTCTCCAGGCAAGAATACTGGAGTGGGTTGCCATTTCCTTTTCCAGGGAAACTTCCCGACCCAGGGATCGAACCTGGGTCTCCCTCACTGTAGGCAGACGCTTTACCTTCTGAGCCACAAGGGACTTCTACTTTAGCAAGCATACAATATAGCATTATGAACTCCTTATAAGTTTGTACCAGGATTTGACCAATATCTCCCTTTATCTTCCACCCTACAGGTCCTGACAACCATCATTCTACCCACTTTCCATGAGTTCTTTTTAAAGTTTATCTAGATTCCACATATAAGTCATACTATACAGCATTTGTCTTTCTATGCCTGACTTGATTTTACTTATCATAATCCCCTCCATGTTAATCTGTGTTGTCACAAATGGGCAGGATTTTCTTCTTTCTCATGGCTCAATAATATTCCTCTGTGTGTGTGTGTGTGTGTTTACACATTTTCTTTAACCATTAATCCATAGGCATGGGTTGTTTCCACATCTTGGCTATTGTGACATGAGAGTGCAGATATTTCTTCAATACACTGATTTTTCCTCCCTTAGGATATATTTCCAGAAGTGGCATTGCTGAATCATGGGGTTGTTCTGTTTTTAATTTGTGAAGAACCCTCCATACTGCTTTCCATAATGGCTATTATAAGTTTACATTCCCACCAACAGTGTATAAGGGTTTTCTCTTCATTCTTGTTAGTGTTTATCTCTTGTCTTCTTGATAATAGCCATCTTAACAAGTGTGAAGTGATATCTCATTGTGGTTTTGATTTGTATTTCCCTAATTATTAGTAATATCAAGCATCTCCATGTACCTGTTGGCCATTATATGTCTTATTTGGAAAGATGTTTATTCAGGTCTTCTGACCATTTTTTTAAATTGGATTGCTTTATTTTTTGCTACTGAGTTTTATGAATTCCTTACATATTTTGGATATTACCCTCTTGTCAGATATATGATTTGCAAATATTTTCTCTCATTCCATTTTGTTGTTTCTTTTGCTATGTAAAGCTTTTTAGTTTGATATAGTCCCACTTGTTTGCTTTTGCTTTTTGCCCCTTTGTTTTTGGTGTCATATCCTAAGAAATCATTGCCATGATCAGTATCAAGGAGTTTTTCCCCTGATGTTTTCTTTTATGGCAGATAGTTAAGACTAATCCATTTTGAGTTAATTTTTGTGAGTGGTATATGATAGGGGATCCAGTTTCTTTCTTTCTTTTTTTTTTTGCATATGGATATCCAGTTTTCTCAATATATTTATTGAAGATACTATCTTTTACCCATTGTATGTTCTTGACACCCTTGTCAAAATTTAGTTGACTGTATATGCATGGGTTTATTTCTAGGCGCTCTCTATTATTCCATTGGCCTATGTATTTGTGCCAGAACCACAGTGTTTTGATTACTGTGGCTTTGTAGTGTTGTTTGAAACAAGGACGTGTGATGCTTGCAGCCTTGTTCTTCTTAAGAATGTTTTGTCAATTTTGTTTGTGTTTTCAAAAAGCCAACTCCTAGTTTTGTTTTCCATTGTTTTTCTAGTCTATATTTCATTCATTTCTGTTCTGATCTTTGATATTTTCTTCCTTCTACCAACGTTAGGTCTAGTTTGTTCTTTTTTTCTAGTTCCTTGAGGTATAAAATCAGCTAGTTTATTTCAGATTTTTTTTTTAAATGTATCCCTATAAGCTTCCCTCTTGGGCTTCCCTCATAGCTCAGTCAGTGAAGAATCTGTCTGCAGTGCAGGAGACCTGGGTTCAATCCCTGGGTTGGGAAGATCCACTGGAGAAGGAAATGGCAACCCACTCCAGTATCCTTGCCTGGAAAATCCCATGGACAGAGGAGCCTGGTGGGCTGCAGTCCATGGGATCACAAAGAATCGGGCATGACTGAGCCACTAACACTTTCTTTTCTCATAAACTTCCCTCCTAGAACTGCTTTTGTGGCATCCCATAAGTTTTTAAACATTGTTTTCTGGTTTTGTTAAATATTTTAAAATTTTCCTTCTGATTTATTCCCTTTCAATACTTTTGTAAGATACAATAAAAATTGATTATAAAAGAAAACAACCAATGAAGGCAAACAAAAAGCCAGCCCTGATTTCCCCCCCAACATTGTGAAGATTTAAAAATACACAGAAAAGCTGAAAGAATTGCACAGTGAACTCCATATGACCACCACCTACATCCTACCACTGACATTTTGTTATATTTGTTTTTTCACTTATCTACTTATTCCTCTGTTCATTCTTTAATACAAATCGTATTTTGATACATTAAAGGTAAGTTGCAGAACTTAGTACATTTGAAATTAAGACGCTTACTCCTTGGAAGAAAAGTTATGACCAACCTAGACAGTATACTGAAAAGCAGAGACATTACTTTGCCGACTAAGGTCCATCTAGTCAAGGCTATGGTTTTTCCTGTGGTCATGTATGGACATGAGAGTTGGACTGTGAAGAAGGCTGAGCGCCGAAAAATTGATGCTTTTGAACTGTGGTGTTGGAGAAGACTCTTGAGAATCCCTTGGACTGCAAGGAGATCCAACCAGTCCATTCTGAAGGAGACCAACCCTGGGATTTCTTTGGAAGGAATGATGCTAAAGCTGAAACTACAGTACTTTGGCCACCTCATGCGAAGAGTTGACTCATTGGAAAAGACTCTGCTGCTGGGAGGGATTGGGGGCAGGAGGAGAAGGGGATGACCGAGGATGAGATGGCTGGATGGCATCACGGACTCGATGGACGTGAGTCTGAGTGAACTCCAGGAGATGGTGATGGACAGGGAGCCCTGGCGTGCTGCGATTCATGGGGTCGCAAAGAGTCGGACATGACTGAGTGACTGAACTGAACTGATCCCTGGATAGTTCAGTATGCATATCATAAACTAGGTTTTAATATTTGTTTGCAGGTTTTTTTTTAAGGTAAAATTTACATATAGTAAAATGTGCATATCTTAAATGCACTATTCAGAGTCTTAAGACATGCATACAGCTATATAATGCAAATCAGCATCAAGATAGAACATCTCAGAAATTTCTTGTGCCTCTTCCCAGCCAATCTTCACAGTGTATCAACCATGAATCCTAATTTCTTAATACTAGATTCACCAAGAATAAAATTACAACATAAAGTTGCTATTAACATTTCTAAATACATACTCTTAATTAATTTCTGGACTCACCTCCTCATGCCTAGATAATAAGCTGCTCACGACTCAGCCCAGCCGATGGACTGTTGTGTAAGTAAACTCTTTACTGAAATGCTGGGTTTAAAGCTGAGGGCCCTGTGACCAAAAGTCCAAAGGCCACTTGCTTGGAAAGCATCAAAGCAAGAGCCTCCCCAGAGGCATATCCTCTGACTTTATTTACTCCTTAAGAGTGAGTGAGTGAGTGAAAGTTGCTCAGTCCTGTCCGACTCTTTGCGACCCCATGGACGATACAGCCCATGGAATTTTCCAGTCCAGAATACTGGAGTGGGTAGCCTTTCCCTTCTCCAGGAAATCTTCCCAACCCAGGGATCGAAACCAGGTCCCTGCATCGCAGGTGAATTCTTTACCAGCTGAGCCACAAGGGAAGCTTGTGGCTTCCCTTGGACTCCTTGTATGCTTGTTATATTCACCTCCAGAGGGAGGGAGGAAGAGACTAGAAAGCAGATAGGGAAGGTATATAGGGAGAATGATGTCTCAGAGCATAACAGGGCCTTTTCATGCTCTATTCTCTTCCTTTCCCTGTCCTCTGTCCTTCCCTTCATAGAAACATTGTCAAGATCAGCATCCGGGCAGCAAGAGGAGTGTGTCCCGCATGAAGGTAGAGTCATGCTCCATGGCTAGAGATGCAGCAGTGTGGGAAGGGATATGCAGAGGCAGCAGGCAAAGGAGGGCCCTGGCATGACTGGACGTTTGGCTATATTAAGTGTGAAAGTCAGTAAGTTTAGAAAAATGAGAGTCAGATTTCACACTGTCAAACAACCAGAACTGCTGGCAAAACCATTGCACTTCCACCACAGTGAGAAGGCAGTGACCACTAAAAGGGGTGACGTCTCCAACACGTAAATGCCATGTATGTAAGTCCCTCTATTTCCTGTCCTGGGTATCAGCCTGGGATGACCACAGGGCAGAAGGTACATTTCCTGCAAGATTGCAACTGTCTCCGACCCCCTTTCCCCTCTTCTATGTCCTTCTCCCAAGACAGTGAAGTGAGACCTGGCTACATAGTGATCTCCACCCTGGAATCCTGAATCATGACTTAACTAACAATGAAAAACCCACTGGAAAAGTAAAAAATGAAATATATCCAATGGAGGGACAACAACATGTTCCTGGATTAGAAGATTAAATGTGGTAAACATGTCAATTCTCTCCTAAATTGACATTTAGCTTTAATGTAGTTCCTACCAAAATGTGAGCAAGATTTTTGTAACTATAGATGATATTATTCTAAAATTTAAATGTCCATCAACAGATGAATGGATAAAAGATGTGGTATATTTATACAGTGGAATATTGCTCAGCCATAAAAAGAATAAAATAATGCCATTTCCAACAACATGGATGGACCTAGAGATTGTCATACTAAGTGAGGTAAACCAAAGTGAAGTTACCCAGTCATGTCCTACTCTTGGCGACCCTGTGGACTCTAGCCCACCAGGCTCCTCCATCCATGGGATTCTCCAGGCAAGAGTACTAGAGTGGGTTGCCATTTCCTTCTCCAGGGAATCTTCCCAACCCAGGGATCGAACCCAGGTCTCCTTCATTGCAGGCAGACGCTTTAACCTCTGAGCCACCAGGGAAGCCAAAGACAAATATGATACTGCTTATATGCAGAGTCTAAGAAAAGATTCAAATGAACTTATATGCAAAACAAATATAGATCCATAGGTGTAGAAAACAATGGTTATCAAAGGAGAAAGGGGGGCAGGGATAAATTAGGAGTCTGGGATTAACATATATACACATTACTATATATAGAATAGATAATCAACAAGGACCTACTGTACAGCACAGGGAACTCTACTGAATATTTTATAACAACATATAAGGGAAAAGAATTTGGAAAAAATAGATATATATGAAATAATCTTAAATTATCTGCACTAGAATAAAAAGAAGGGCTTCCCTGGTGGCTCAGAGGTTAAAGCGTCTGCCTCCAATGCGGGAGACCTGGGTTCGATTCCTGGGTCGGGAAGATCCCCTGGAGAAGGAAATGGCAATCCACTCCAGTATTCTTGCCTGGAGAATCCCATAGACGGAGAAGCCTAATAGGTTACAGTCCACGGGGTTGCAAAGAGTCGGACATGACTGAGCGACTTCACCTCAGAATAAAGAAAATTTTTATGAAAAAATAAGTGGCAGCACCAAGATGCTAGAGAGGATACGAATAAATTGGATCACTCATACATTAACGGTAGAAGTGTAGAATGGTATACTCACTCTGAAAAAGAGTTTGGCAGTTCCTTTAAAAAAAAAAAAATCTAAACATCCAGCTATCATGCAATCTGACTATTGCACTGCTGGGCATTTATCCCACAGAAATGAAAGCATATAGTCACACAAAACATGTACACAAATGTTCATAACAGCTTTATTCCTAATAGCCAGGAAATGGAAACAATGCAGATGTCCTTCAGTGGGTGAATGGTTAAACAAACTAGTGCATCTACACCAAGAGTGTAGATTTTGTCGGGGGTCGGGGGGTGGGGCTACAAAATCACTGCAGATGGTGACTGCAGCCATGAAATTAAAAGATGCTTGTGCCTTGGAAGAAAAGCTATGACCAACCTAGACAGCATACAAAAAAGCAGAGACTTTACTTTGCCAACAAAGGTCCGTCTAGTCAAAGCTATGGTTTTTCCAGTAGTCATGTATGGATGTGAGAGTTGGACTATGAAGAAAAAAGCTGAGCACTGGTGAATTGATGCTTTTGAACTGTGGTGTTGGAGGAAGACTCTTGAGAGTTCCTTGGACTGCAAGGAGATCCAACCAGTCCATCCTAAAGGAAATCAGTCCTGAATATTCATTGAAAGGACAGATGCGGAAGCTAAAACTCCAATAGTTTGGCCACCTGATGCGAAGAGTTGACTCATTTGAAAAGACCCTGATGCTGGGAAAGATGGAAGGCAAGAGGAGAAGGGGACGACAGAGGATGAGATGATTGGATGGCATCACCGATTTCATGGACATGAGTTTGAGCAAGCTCTGGGAGTTGGTGATAGACAGGGAAGCCTGGCATGCTACAGTCCATGAGGTTGCAAAGAGTTGGACAGGACTGAGCGACTGAACTGAACTGAACACCGACAATACTACTTGGCAATTAAAAGGCATAAACTATTGATACACACAGTGACTTGAATGAATCTCCAAAGAATTACAATGAGTGAAAAAAGTTAATCCCTAAAGGTTACATACTGTATGATTTTGTTCATATAACATACTTGAAATAACCAAATTATAGAAATGGAGAACAGATTAGTGGTTATCAGGAGTTAAGGAGAAGGTAGGGGTGAAAGCAAATTGACTGTGCTATAAAAGGGACAAATGACAGATCCTTGTAATGATGGAAATGCTCTGTATCTTGATTGTATCCTTGTTGAGATATTGTACTATAGTTTTGTAAGACATCACCATTGGGGGAAATTAGGTAAGGAATAGACAGGATATGTCTTTATTATTTTTATATCTGTGTATGAATCAATCTATAATTATCTCAAAATGAAATCTTAGTTAAAAAAAATTAAAAACCAGAAAAGGTCATCTTGGTAAGGTAGAAAAAGCCCTAAGTGAGGAGGTGGAAATCTGGGTCTGGTCCCAGCTCTGTTGCAAACTCACTTGGTGGTTTTGAGTCATTTAGCATATGTGAGTCTCAAAGTCCCCCTCAGTAAGAATGAGGAGGCTGAATTGGCTTTACTCAATGTAGTAGTTTACTGGTGCTGTTGTGATAAAATACCACAAACCAAATGGCTTAAGTAACAGAAATTTATTGTCTCGCGGTTTTGGAGGCCAGAGGTCCAAAATCAATGTGTTGGCAAGCTTGGTTTATTTCTGAGGTCTGTGCAAGATCTGTTCCAGTTCCCTCTCCTTGGCTTGCACATGGCTGTCTTCTCTCTGTGTCTTTACATTGTCTCTCCTCTTTGTGTGTCTGCGTCTACATTTCCTCCTTTTTATAAAGAAACCAGTCATATTGGATTAGGGAACACCTGATCCCCAAATTGAGTCACAGTCTGGGATTCTGGGGGCTAGGACTTCAACATTTGAGTTGGGATGGGAGACACAATTCAACACAGAATACTTAACAATCCAGAAAACTTAACATCACAGACGTGCTGTGCTATCAGATGAATTAACTACATGAAAGTCCTTGCAAGAGGGTCTATGTAAACCTAAGATTTTAAAAACCATTAAGAACATTATTAGAAAATGGCATCCAAGTATTAACTTGGTGGACAAACACTGATTCAAGAGCCAGGAAGCAGCTTAAGTTACAAAACAAACTCAGGTCAAGTCATTTAGCTTGGTTCCTATTTTCACTTTTTGGAATATAAGGGGATTAGACTCATGATTTCTACTGTGATTTTAGCTCTAACATTCTGTTGGTTCTAATTTCATTGTTTTAAAATAGCTTTCTAATTAAAGAAATTAATATTCATTATAGAATAGTTGGAAATACCTAAAGGCATAAGGACAAAAAATTAGCCATAATCTTATACCTCAGTAAAACCAAAAACATTTTGGTATTCTGTTTTTTTCTACTTCTAGTTCTTTTCCCCACACACATGTACGTGTGTGTGTGTGTGTGTGTGTATGTATTTATATATACACATATAACACTCATTATATACAATATAAAGCACTCACTTTATATATGTAATATATACTGCTGCTACTGCTAAGTCACTTCAGTTGTGTCTGACTCTGTGCGACCCTATAGATGGCAGCCCACCAGGCTCCTCCATCCCTGGGATTCTCCAGGCAAGAATACTGGAGTGGGTTGCCATTTCCTTCTCCAAATATATACTGCATATGTACTAAATATATAATATATATTGCATATGTAATACACATATATACAATAATCATTATATACATAGCATTCTTTTTACACTTTGGAGTTCACAGTATCTATACAGTTCTGTTTTTTTTCACTTGATGCCATATTGTAGGTATTTTCCTACATCATTAAAATTCTTTGAATATGCAATCCCTATTGGTTATATAATACTTCATTGAATGGAAGTCTATATTTTATTTAACCCAATTCTTAGTTCCTTCAAGCCTGCCTTTCTGTATTCAGGTTCGTGTTGTCTGCCTCAAACACAATTTTGGGCTTGACCCACGCCTGCCCAAACGCCTTCACTCATGGAAACTAGGAACTGAGGTGTGAAGCTAGAGGAAGCCGCCCTCCTGCTGGGCGCTTGAGGCTCTGATTCCAGCCCTGCTTAGAGCTCAAGGCCCCACCTGCTGGGGGAGGGAGGAGTTTGGCACTTGGATTGAATGAATGCACGTTTCTCAGGGCAACACCGCAGCTGGATGGAGGCAGAGACCCCAGGAAAGAGAGAGTCTACGGAAAGGGGAGGAAGGCGAATGGCAGAGCGAGCAAAAGAAATGCGGAAATGTTCTGCCTCGGGCGTCCCGTCAGGACTCTCGGCTTTCACCTCCAGTTTTCCCAGGACATCCCTGCCTACTTTCTGCTCCTAACACTTCCTCGGGTATGGCTGGCGCCGGGCCATCCACACGAAAAAGCACAATAAAAACAAAATCTTCAGCAGATGCGGCAGCCCAAAGAGGATCTTAGATTCAAGGCCACAGACCATGGCTCCAACTCAGCAGATGCAGTAGCGAGGTACACAGATGTGGAGGGAGACCATAGCCTAACTCATAAAAAAAAAAAAAAAAAAAAAAAAACACTGCAGAAATCATTTGTTTCAGATGGACTTTCTGAGCTCTCACAGGATGTGGCAGCCCAGCCCAGAATGTAGCTGTCAGGCTTTCTTTAGGATAGAGATGGCCGGTGCTATGTGACGGAGGAACTGAGATGTTCATTTTATTTTTTAAAAACTTTATGTACTTCTGGCACTAATACGGCTGGTTTAAAAGGATTAATCCTTTCCTTTTTAATGTTCTATCTTTCTGGAAAATAAATTCCCTTGGAACCTAACATGCCCAAATTTTGGCATAAATCAGTAAAAAGTAACTGTTGGGTTTTGCTGACAGTCTTTCTTAGTGGACTGGGCGGAATGCTATCCTGAGGGTGAAGAAATCACTTCCAGTCTTGAGTCTGTCACACATCAGATGTATGATTTTGAATAAATGATGTATGTGATTTTAAAGAAATAATTTAGCCCTTCTGGATCTGTTTCCTCAAATATAATGGAAAGAATTGGATTATTGATGGTTTGCTAAATTTGTGACACTGTGGAACCCTTTGTTCAAATAAAATCTTATATGGAAAGACCCAAGGCTGCTGTTTAAATTATTTACCAACCAGGAGTGCATGTGTGGATCCCTCCATTGAGAACACACACTGACTACAGCCCTGTAGTGGAGACCTGAATGCCCTGCCTGACATTAACCCTTGAGTTCTGTGGCTGCAGAGAGTTGGGAGTGGATCTCGGGGGACAGGGCTCATGAATCAGGCAGCAGGATGCACTCAGGGAGATCAGGACAGCAATTGTTTACCAACACTTAAGTTCATAGCAGTATTAGTCACAATAGCCCAAACTGGAAATAAACCAAGTACCCATCACATGGTGAATAGATGAAGAAAATGTGGTGTTTTCATATGATAGAATCTTATGCAACCATATAAGGCAGAGGTTGGAGACCCCTGGTATAAGAGAATGAAGTAGTGATAAATGCTATGGCATGATGAACCTTGAGAACATGATGGTAAATAAAAGAAGCCAGACATAAAAAGCCAGATATTGGATGGCTTTATTTATATGATATGTCTAGAACAGGAAAATCCATAGAGACAGAAAGTAGATTTATAGTTACCAGGAGCTAGGTAGTGGAAGAGAATGGGGAAATAATTCCTAATGGTCATAGGATTTCTTTCTGGGATGATGAAAATGTTCTGAAATTAGATAGTGGTGATGGCAGCACTGGAGAAGGAAATGGCAATCCACTCCAGTATTCTTGCCTGGAGAATTCCATGGACAGAGGAGCCTGGTGGGCTACAGTCCATGGAGTTGCAAAGAATCAGACATGACTGAGGTGACTTAGTATGCACGCATGCATGACGGCAGCACAACTCTGTAAATAACCACTGAATCATACTCTTATGAAGGGTGGATATTATGGTATGTAAATTATATCTCAATAAAACTTATTTTAAAAGGCATTATGAAAAGCTGTGTGCTCATGTATTTAAAATTTAATAAAATACGTAGGTGCCCAAGAAAATTTAAAATGCCAAAATCAGCACAATAAAAAATAATTGGGAATTTGAATTGACTAGTAAGTGATAGATTAAAATAGGAGTTATCTCTTCTTCCCTAGAAACCCAGGCCCAGACGGTTTTATACTTGAGTTCTATCAAGCTCTCAAGAAACAGTAAATTTAATCTTAGATTATGTCAGAAAACAAAAACAGAGAAAAATATGCCCCACTAATTTTTGTGAGATCAGTATAGTATTGATCACTAAAGCAGATAATAATAGAAGAAAAGGTAATTATAGGCCCATCTCACTTATGAACATTCATTGAAAATCAAAACAAAGTTTTAGCTTACCAAATCAGACACAGAATTAAAAAATATACAGAATATAAAAAATGCATCATGATTAAGTAATTTATCCAAAACCTGTGAGGATGTTTTAACATCAGAAATTTTATGAATGTAATTTTCTGTGTTAATAGAACAAGCAACAGAAAACATGTCATATCTTAAGCTACCAGAAAATGCACTGATCTATTTATGATTTTTAAAAAATTTCTTAGAACCTAGAGAGAGAGAACTACCTTAAATTAATAAACGTCATGTACCAAAATTTATAGGATGTCTTGTACTTAATGGAGAAACTTGAGATGCTTTCCCCAGTTACGGGCTAGGGAGAGGGGTTGTCTCTGAAGAACCCCCGAAGTTGTCCCCACAGGAACCACTGAGACCAGAGAGCCCTACTTCTAGGTCCTGCAAAGAGAGACAGGTAAGAACTTTTCTGTCACCTTTTCCCACTCTATCCCACACTTTGATCCTAGAGGAATCAGAAACCATGATTAACATGGTTGAGGAGGCAGAATCAGAGTTCAAGGACTCAAACTCAGCACCTGGGTTCCATGCAGCAGCCGCACGTCCAGGCCCAAGCTGTGAATGTACAGAAGCCAGTACTGTGGATGAAATATGAAGCTTAACTTTTCACGGATTGGAAATAGGAATCAGTGATCTGAGGCTGCATTTATTACCTGAGAGGGACCACAAAGCTCATGGGCTGTGCTCAGTCGTTCAGCTGTGTCTGACTCTTTGTGACCCCATGGACTATAGCCCCCCAGGCTCCTCTGTCCATAGGGATGAGACTTGTCCTAATTTTGATCCAGGAGCAGAGAAGAACTAGTCTTTGGGACCCCACGGACTATAGCCAGGCTCCCCTGTCTGTGGAATTCTCCAGGCAAGAATATTGGAGTGGGTAGCTATCTTCTTCTCCAGGGAATCTTCCTGACCCAGGGATTGAACACAGGTCTCCCACATTGCAGGCAGTTTCTTGACTGTCTGAACCACCAGGGAAGACCATTAAAGAAGTAAATGGAACCAAATAAAGGTGCTTTATGATTACATACATTACATACATACATCACCTCCATGCCATGATTATTAGAGGCAATTATTAAATTATTTGTCATCATAATCCTGGGGGGTAGATGTTTCTGTGAGAATAATATTAAACCCACAGAGAGGGAAACTCTTACTTGTAGAGGTTAAAGGATTTGTACAGATTCACAGAAAAGACACGTGGCAGAGCTGAGAAGCAAGTCTTGGATTTCTGACTCTACAGTCTTTCTTGTGAGCAGAACATCTAAAATTCCAGACTTGAAGTAGCATCAGCTCCCCTACCACTCATATCAGGACCTGAGCCACCCAGAACTTTATATGAAAATACCTCTTTGCTTCCTGGTGGTCCACTGAATCTCTATTTAAAAGACCCCGTGTATTAATAACAGTTTTATCCCACTTTGCACCCTTTCGCTCCCCATTCTGTGGCACCAGAAGGAGGGGCAGTTTCCTTCCCCCTCAAACTTCTGCTCTGGCTTGGTCCCCACATCCAAAGACACTCATCTTCCTGTCTGGGGAGCCATCAGCCCTGTGCAGACCCAGTGTAAAAGTACACTGCCAAATGTAAAGAGACAGCTAGCGGGAGCCTACTCGGTACTGCAGGGAGCCCAGCTCGGTGCTCTGTGGTGACATAGATGGATGGGATGGGGTGGGTAGCTAGGCTGGTCCAAAAGACAGGGGATACATGTATACATTTAGCTGACTCACTTCAGTGCACCGCAGAAACTAGCACAGCATTGCAGAGCAACAATACCCCAGTTAAGAAAGAGAAGGTGCCCTGGGCTTCCTTGGCTCAGGGTGAAGAATCTGCCTGTCAATGCAGGAGACACGGATTCGATCCTTGGTCTGGGAGTTGTGGCTGAGCCACTAAGCCCATGGGCCACAAGCACTGAGCCTGCCTTCTAGAGCTCAGCAGCCGCAACCACTGAGCCCACACGCCCGACAGCTCCACGAGAGAAGCCACCCCAGTGAGAAGGCCCGAACCGCAACCAGAGAGTAGTCCCCGCAACCAGAGAGAGCCTGCAACCAGAGAGAGCCTGCAACCAGAGAGAGCCTGTGGGCCGCAACCAGAGAGAGCCTGCAACCAGAGAGAGCCTGTGGGCCGCAAAGGAGACCAGCACAGCCAAAATAAATAAACAACAAAAATAAAGTGTCCCAAACTCCAGGGGATACAAGCCCTTTTCCGAGGATCACGTGGGCACCCTCTCTCAGCAAAGGGATGCAAAGGAGTGAGTCCCCTCCCTCCACTCCAACTACAAGATGGCAACAGCTCCAAAAGATCAGAGTCCACACTCCCATCTCTGTTCCTTCAACTTGTTTAGACTTTTCTTATTTTGATTTTGTATCTGGTCAACTTGCTGAACTATCTTATTAGCCCTGCTGCTGCTGCTGCTAAGTCGCTTCAGTCGTGTCCGACTCTGTGCGACCCCATAGACAGCAGCCCACCAGGCTCCCCCGTCCCTGGGATTCTCCAGGCAAGAATACTGGAGTGGGTTGCCATTTCCTTCTCCAATGCATGAAAGTGAAAAGTGAAAGTGAAGTTGCTCAGTCGTGTCCGACTCTCAGTGACCCCATGACTGCCGCCCGCCAGGCTCCTCCGTCCATGGGATTTTCCAGGCAAGAGCACTGGAGTGGGGGCCACTGCCTTCTCCACTTATGAGCACTAGTAGTTTTATTCTCTTCTTGATTATATTAGTTTTCTCAGAAATTTCATAATATCTGTAAATAATGACACTGCTATCTCTCCACTTTTGATCCTCTTTTTTGTTTCTTTGTTTCTTGCACACTGACTAGGTTCTCCATTATTGTGTAAACTGTCAACATTCTTCATTAGCTCCCAACCTTAAAGGAACACCCTCCACACAGTCTTTCTGGACCCCAGGTCCCCTTCACAGGTTGTACATGACCTCTGCAGTCACACAGGGTCTCAGGCTTTGCTTAATGCTTTGCTATCAGCATCTTAAAATCATAATTTTTTAATGAGGGAGTCCACATTTTCACATTGCACTGGGTACTGCAAATTACCGAGCTGGTCCTATCTAGAGAACAGTGGGTAGTATTTATGTAACAAAATCTACAACAGTGAAGAGTTCAGTTCAGTTCAGTTGCTCAGTCGTGTCCGACTCTTTGTGACCCCATGAATCGCAGCGCGCCAGGCCTCCCTGTCCATCACCATCTCCCGGGGTTCACTCAGACTCACACCCATCGACTCAGTGATGCCATCCAGCCATCTCATCCTCGGTCGTCCCCTTCTCCTCCTGCCCCCAATCCCTCCCAGCAGCAGAGTCTTTTCCAATGAGTCAACTCTTCACATGAGGTGGCCAAAATACTGGAGTTTCAGCTTTAGCATCATTCCTTCCAAAGAAATCCCAGGGCTGATCTCCTTCAGAATGCACTGGTTGGATCTCCTTGCAGTCCAAGGGACTCTCAAGAGTCTTCTCCAACACCACAGTTCAAAAGCATCAATTCTTCGTCACTCAGCTTTCTTCATAGTCCAACATGTGATCCACACAGTCAAAGGCTTTGGCATAGTCAATAAAGCAGAAATAGATGTTTTTCTGGAACTCTCTTGCTTTTTCCATGATCCAGCGGATGTTGGCAATTTGATCTCTGGTTCCTCTGCCTTTTCTAAAGCCAGCTTGAACATCAGGGAGTTCACGGTTCACGTATTGCTGAAGCCTGGCTTGGAGAATTTTGAGCATTACTTTACCAGCGTGTGAGATGAGTGCAATTGTGCAGTAGTTGGAGCATTTAGGAAAGTGCAATTTTTCCTAATGGGCATTGTCTTATCCAGTTAGCAAAAGGTCCTGTAGTTGGCATGCTCGAACTGTATATTCATTCTTGCTAGGTGGACTTCTGTATAAACAAGTTGTTTTGTCTTCCAAAAAAAAAAGGTCAGCTTAAGTATGTTCCAAATGACTTTGACTTTGTGACTGAACCTAAAACAGTGAGGCCATGAGAAATCAGTTGTTCTTATTTCATCAGAAATCAAGTCATTCCAATCTGGATTATCAGAAGAGGATAACCAAGATGGCAAACAAGGAAATCATTATAAGAAACTATTGATCAGAGTCACTTCTTGAGCCTGACGCTCTTGCTGCTGTTCAATAAGGGATAAATCATTTGTCCCCGTCCTCAGGACCACCACACTGGGCTCTGTGTCCCTTCTTTGTGCCCTGTTCATAACATTCCTGTGGAAAGCCACTCCATGTGCAGGAACCATGCTTACCTCAGTGAATGAGAACATGAAGATGCACTGGCCCCTAATTCAATGAGGTATGACAGTGTGAGCCCCACAGAAAGGACTGGAAAGGGCTAGAATTACCCCTCTCACTTCAGCCCACAAACTGGTTTCCAGGCTCAGCCTTGAAGCTTGACTGTAGGTCCCAGACCAGCCCCTCTGGATCCTGACATTGTCCTAAGGAGCTAAGATAGCTGGGGATCCATGACTTCTTGGTTGATCAAAGTATTCCCACATTTGGTGAAGGACGGGAAGCTAGAGTACTATTTCCAGTAAGAAATGAGGGACAAGAAAAACCAAACAAAAGACTCTGACCTACCTACAGGATCAATTTGAAGCCTTACCCCAACAGGGGACTAGAGTGCAAGCTTTGTTCCAATGAGGGGAATTGAGGAAGGGGATTTTTCTTAGTCCAGAAACAAATACTCAGGAGGACATGAAGGTATGTGGGGACCACACATGTCTGTGGCCTGCTAAGGGCAGAACCAGGCCAAGGGGGAGCAGTGGCAGTGAGTCAACCTCAGCTCGATATAGGAAACACCTTTTACCTGGAGTCTGCTTTAAGCCCAGCTACTCACATGGTACAGTAGAGGGGCTGGAAGCCTTAGCATTTTTAAAAACTGGAATATAACAAATATTCAGAAAAGTGCACGAATCAATGAAAAGCTCTTTGAAATTTTACATAACCCTGAGATGACTACCAATTCCCCAGCAAGGCCTTCTGGTCAATACTCTCTTCTCAGGGTCACCGTTATCCCAACTTCTAACAGCATCTACAGGTTTGAACTGTGTTGCCCTTTGTATAAATAGACTAGCAATTTGGATTTTTGTGTGTGTGCCTGGATTCCTAGGCCCAGTATTGCATCTGTGAGATTCAGCTGCATTGTTGCTGGTGGTTGTAGATGATTCATTCTCAGTATGTGAATCTAGAATTATTTATATAGCAAATCTACTTGTTTAATGAGCATCTGGGTGGTTTCCAGTTTGGGACTATTGTGAAGAACGCTGCTCTGATTATTCTGATGCGTGTCTTTTGGTGAGTATATGCATACTTACTCCTCTTTGGCAGGAGGGGAATTGCTGGGTTGTAGGGTATGTGTTTCAGTTGATACTGTCAATAGATTCCAGAACGCTTCAGTTTACACTCCCACCAGAAGTGTAAGATTACTTCAAGGCTTTGTCACCCTTGAAATGCTTCCCCTCTTTGTCCTGTCAGGGACCTCTGAAATGTTGCCTTGAGAGGTATATCCCTGGTGGGGGCGGGAAGCCCATGCTCTTCTTGCAAGTCACTATACTGAGCCTCTCCCTCAGGACACTGAGAGATTTGCCAAGAGTCAAGATCAGTGCAAGAAAGCACTGTGCACTTAAGGGCAAGGAAAGAAGCCTGGGGACAGCAGAGAGACCCGTGAGGCTTTCCTCTGGCCCTGCGCCTCACCTGTGGCCCTGAGCTGTCATTTTGGCCCTCAGGTCTTTGCCTAGCCTCCGCTGCTAGTCTATGAAAACCACAAAGTTGGCAGTTGTCCCACAGGACTTGCTCCATCACTGAGCAGAGACCTCGTCTCCTACGTTGCCTGGGGCAGAAGAGAGCAGTGTTGGTGTCCCCATTCCCCCAGGAGGAGGAGAGCCCCCAGCTGTACAGACCCTTCCAACCTGGTCCACAGACTCATCACCAATGCTCCCTCCTCAGCCTCCAAACTGGCCTCCTTCTATACTTTTCTTCAAAACAGGAATTATGTTGGACATTTTCTTCCCCTGTCCAAAAATAGGAAAGAGATGGGAACAGCTAATCTGGTCCAGCTGCTGATTTTGCTACTTAAAGATTTTTTTTTTTAATAGTAATTCTCTCTTTGGTTTTCCCTCACATCTGTATAATCTTCCACCTCCCCACCACTCTCCCCCCGCCCCCCATATCCATCCTTTACAAAATCACCCGACTGGGGTCCAGGGAATGTTTCTTTCTCAGCTGCCTACAATTGGCATCCACCTAGCTGAGCAGGCTCCTCCTTAGTGGTGCCAAGTCCCCCATGCTGGAGTTTTCACCTCTTGCCTTATGCACATTCTGATTGAATCACTGCTGCCACCTGTGAGTTATAGCACGTTTCACCCCTAGCCTTCTGGCATCACAGTCTTGCTTTCTGAGAAGTATGCAGGGTAGGCAGATGTGACAAGAAAAATCCCCAAATACATCGCCCAAGTAACTCACATTGCTTTGTGAATTACCATATGCTAAACTACATTCATGAATTCACTCATTTATCCCACCCACAGCTCCTGGGCACTTAATTTAGGTCCACCTTGATGCAAGAGGCTGGGGTGTATGCAGACGGGTACTTGCCACATGGCTCTCACTGAAGAAGTTTATGCTGTAGGCTGGTAAGAAGGGCATTTTAGGATTTAACACAAACTGAGACTCTGACAGTGAAAAGCGCTTGGGGCACTGACTTTGATCAAAGTGATTTCAGCTAGATCACCGTGGGACTGGAGGCACTAAGTCCCCCAGGGACCCCTTTCCAAGTGCAGTTCACTAGCTGTAGTCAAACTGGCAAACATAAAGGTTCAGGGTTTGTGGTCCTACCAATGCCACCCCCAGCGTCTGCAGCGGCCAGTGCAGCCTCACTTTCCATCCCCTGCTCTTGCTTCCCTCCCTGGCAGTGGCAGAGGTGAAGCCACTCCTACTCCTGACCCCATCCCAGGCGACAGTCTCCACTCTCTGCTTCTTAAGGGATTCCACTGCTAGTTTTGTGACATCTCAAGTCAAATATAGAAATTTGGACCAGGTGGTAGATGGAATCTTTATCCTCAGATTCTGCACGGGTCTACAATTTAAAGATGCCACGTTTTGTCTAAGAATGTGGACATTTTTCAGTGCCATTTCTGAAATTTTTTTTAGGAGGCAATTATAAAGTCATGCTTGGCTTAGGCAATCCTGAGGGAATTATCAGATCCAGGTTAGACTTCCCTGAAAAGCCTATGGGAAAGGATTTTCTTTAAGAGTATAGAGGTGAAATTATCTCATTTTTGGCTGAAGAGAATTTAGTGACAGAATTTTTCACATTCTTAGTATGGAGATCCCTCTGAAGCTTTCAGTTTTCCCCCTGGGCTTCTGCTCCAGGACAGGGAGGGGAAAGGAACTCAGAAAGAAAAGGAAATTGCATCCATGAGGAATTACTAAGGCAGCAAGCATTGAAAGAGGGTAGAATGCCTTTCTATCTGGATATCTGCAATTATCAGCATCATCCATACTCAGTATGATGTTTGTCTAATGGATGAATAACTGAATAAATGAATGAATTAAAATAAATTATGTTATTGTGTTAGAAAAAGCAACAAGAAGAATAAATCCTTAAAAAAGCCTTTTTGGTCTAGCTGGTTTCAGGCCCTGATGAAACTCAGGTTCTTGATGTCTCATTGCAGGAAGAATTCAGTGAGAGACAAAGTATAGGTAAGAGGTGGATTTATTTAGAGAGAAACACAGTCCACAGACAGAGTGTGGGCCACATCAGAAGGCAAAAGAGGCCTAAAACAGTCTATTTTGGATGATGCCCCCAAAACGAATGGGGGACAGAAATGTGTGCCATAATTCCTTGGGTGCCGTTAGGAAAGTCTTGCTACCAAAAAACCTTGATGATAAAATTGTTCCACACGATTGATTGTACAAGCTCCTTGGGAGCTGGTAATGAAAGAGTTCATGGACTGACAGCGGTCTGCAGTTGAGTAACATTGGCCTAGACAAGCCTATTGTCACAGTCATACAGGACAGTTGGTCTCAACTGCAGTTAAATTCCTAGGCGTGATCCCCTTTGACAGAGAAGCCTTGCCATCTTCTGAGAATGATGGATGTGTTGAGAGTGGTTCTTAGTCTTGGTTGTACACTGAAATCACCTGGGAAACCTTCAAAGGGGGGCTTTCACCTCCAGATATTTTGATTTGATTGGGTTGGGTAGTGGCCTGGGCATTGGAGAGTTTCTAGGTTCTCAGGTGACTCTAACGTGCAGCCAAGGTTGAAGACCACTGCTCTTACTCTAGATTAGTGGTTGTTCAACATTAATGTGTGTAAGAATTATTTAAAGAGCTTGTGTGAAATGTATTGTTGAACACCTGTGCCAAAGACTCTGATACAGTAGGGTCATGGAAACTGCACTTTTTAAAAACAATTAGCCCAAGAGATTTTGATGTATTAGTAGGTGGACCATAATGCTTTGAAGAGCACTGCTTTAAATAATTTTCTGGACTGGTTAGAGCAGGTAGGCTGGAATATGCAAAGAAGAGACACAGTGGTTCAGATTCAAAGCCACATCAAAATTTGTTTCCTTTCCTTTCCAGAGGATCTCAACCACCTTGCACTGTTGGAGGGAATGTAAATTGATACAGCCACTGTGGAGAACAGTATGGAGATTCCTTTAAAAATTAAGAAAAAAACTACCATACACCCAGCAACCCCACTACTGGGCATACAACCCAAGAAAACCAAATTGAAAAAGACACTTGTACCACAATGTTCTTAGCAGCACTATTTACAATAGCTAGGACATGGAAGCATTCTAGATGTCCACCCTAAAGAAGTTGTGTTACACATATACAATGAAACATTGCTCATCCATAAAAAGGAATGCATTTGAGGCAGTTCTAGTGAGGTAGATGAACCTAGAACCTGTTATACAGAGTGAAGTAAGTCAGAAAGAGGAAAACAGATTTTGTATATGAACACATATGCACGGAATCTGGAAAAATGGTACTGATGAACATATTTGCAAGGCAGGAATAGAGACGTATACCTAGAGAACAGATTTGGGACACAGCAGGGGAAGGAGAGGATGGGATGAACTGAGAGAGTAGCATTGACATATATACACTACCATGTGTAAAAATGATAGTCAGTGGGAAGCTGCTATATGATATGGGGAGCTCAACCTGGTGCTCTGTGACAGTCTAGAGGGGTGGGATGGGGTGGGGGTAGGGGAGAGATTCAGGAGGGAGGGGAGATATGGAGGTACTAGCGGCTGATTCATGTTGTATGGCAGAAACCAACACAATATTATAAAGCAATTATCCTCCAATTAAAACTTTAAAAGATAGTGTCCAGTGAAACCTGGGAGTTAGTGGATAACTTTGTCTGTGAACTTGTCAATCTAATATTATTAATACTCAATCCTATTTCATGTGGATGTCTCTGCCTCTGCACTCTCAAATCATCTTTCTGTGCTTAGCCTAAAAGGAAATGCTGTAACTATAGATCCAAGATAGCTGAGGCCAGGCTTAGAAGCAGCCAGGGCCAATCACAATGTTATTATGATGGAAGAGGCATCCCCAACTAGTCTTTGTACATCGCAGAGCTGTTCTACTAGCTGCATGACTTTATAATGATAGCAGATAAAAGACATCTTTGATTAGGATGAGGTTGTTTATTCCTGCAAATGTTCTCATCATGAGCCAGGCTTTGCTTAGTTGGTTTAGGAAATTGAAAGACAGAGAGAAAATGAATCTCATTGATAAACACGCTGAAGTCAAGGTGGTTTTGAAACGGGAAGCACTCACATTCTTATTAACACAGAGAACGTAGGTCCTGGTAACTCACCTCCTTAGATTAGTACCCATGTGCTGGTGGGTGGCTACAAATTCAGGCCCCAAATGAGGATATTGTTAATGTTTAGAGGGACAAGGTCCCTGGGGACCAGTCCTCTAAACATTAGCAACAAGTACATGGTCCTTGGGGGCTGGTCCTCTAAAAATTAGCCCACTCCACTGAAACACCTGAAGTCTGAATGCATGGTGCATGCTATCATGTCTCACTCTTGGCAACTCTATGGACTGTAGCCTGCCAGGCTCCTCTGTCCATGGATTCTCCAGGCAAGAATACTGGAGTGGGTTGCCATGCCCTCTTCTGGGGGATCTTCCCAATCCAGGGATCAAACCCATGTCTCTCAGGTCTCCAGCACTGGCAGGTGGGTTCTTTACCACTAGCGCCACCTGGGAATTTTTTAAAAAGAGAGAATTGTGAATATTAACAGAATGTCTTTTCAACGATTTCTGAAATGATATATTTTTAGTGATCTTGAGGTCCTAAAGCAACTAAAACTTAGTTGAGTTAATTTCAATACACAACTTCTTTTTATGGAGAACTCTTCTGAAAGTTGGCTATGAATAATTTGGAAGTTCTAATGATTCTGATATCCCATGGATGTGTTCTGATTACCCAGGACAAACTCACTTTACTTACATTGTCCTTATATAATGATTAAAGGTGTTCTTTTTCAATCAAAAGGGTCCCAGTTTGGGTGACAACTTGTAAGGTGTTTTTTTTTTTAAGTAGATCAATGAATGTAAGTTTTGTCTTTTTTAAGTTTGTAATCACTGAAGTGAGTAATCCACATTAAGAAATGGAAGTGGTAGATATATTTGTTTAAAAATAACTATTACAACATTTGAAAAGTTTTATGAGATGAATTCAATAGGAATCCAACAATAATTTTAAAAAATTTCTCAGGAAGTTAAGACTTTTTGATAGAAACTGTTGACTCTTCTCTGCCTCAATGCCCTTTCACTTGAGGAATCTACACTTGCCAAAGGCCATCAGATAAAACTGTAGCTGGATTTTCTTTAAAAAAAAAAAAAAAACAGACTTATTTTTGAATCTTACAATGAGCATCTACCACCCTAGCTAAGACAAAAGAGACTCAAATCCCTTGTTCTAGGGAGGGTCCTCAGGAAATGAGGGGATATAAACAAAATGTTCTGCCATGAAACTATTGTCCCTTGAGCAGTGCCTGATCCAAATAAATAAATAAGTGTATGTCTTCAGCATTAAGTGGATCAACTAGCAGAACTATCAGGCCTGCCACCCAGTCTCATCTCTTTTTCCAGCTCATCAGTGGGCTCAGTTTCCAGCTCATTTCTAGGTCAACCACATCCAACATGGGGATGTGACTGTGTCAGCAGGCTCCCGCATCTAGTGCTCGAGGTACCACTGAGAGGGGTGGAAAAGTGGCTGGCCCATCACATCATCGTCTTCATCATCAGTACGACTTCCACTTATCTGAGGGTCCACCATAGGACAAGAGCTGTTTTAAACACTCTGCTTACTTTATACAACCTCATGAGGAGGTACTATTGTAGCCTCCATGTGACAGATAAAGAAACTGAGGCACAAATATAGGCTAAGCACCTTGCCCAAATTTACACAAGTAGCAAGATGTGGAGGTAGGATTCAAAATGAAGCAGTCTGATTCCAGAGCTTGTGCTCCTAACCTTTTTCTCTACTTCCACTCTAATATGAATGACAATCTGGATGGCAAATAGCTATTTCTCCTAACACCGTTTCCCTCTCTAGCTACTTTTCTCCTTCCTTTACAGCAAATTCCTGGAACAACATGACTATAATTGATTTTTCTAGTTTCTCTTCTGCCATTTCTTCTTGAATCCTCTCCAATCACCTAGGCATTCACCCTAAGTGAAGTGAAATCGCTCAGTCGTGTCCAACTCTTTGCAACCCCATGGACAGTAGCCTGTACCAGGCTCCTCCGTTCATGGGATTTTCTAGGCAAGAGTACTGGCGTGGGTTGCCATTTCCTTCTCCAGGGAATCTTCCTGACCCAGGGATCAAACCCAGGTCTCCTGCATTGATAGACAGACGCTTTACTGTCTGAGCCACCAGGGAAGTCCCCAGGCATTCACCCTACCACTCCACTAAAACTATTCCCTTAAAATAAGTAATGGTCTCCATGTTGATAGATCCAATGGGAATTCTCAGTTCTCATCTTCCTTGAGGAGTCGATAGCTAAGAAGCTGATCACTCCCACTCCTTGAAACCCTCTCTTTATCAGCTGCCAGGGCACCAGTTTCCTTACCTCACTGGCCATTACTGTTCAGCACCTCTTGATATCCCTGACGACATCCTAATATTGGTGTGTTTCTGGGCACAGTTCCTGGAATTCCTCTCTTGTCTATCTACACTCTTCTTGATGATCTCATTCAATTTTATAGGCTCCTCTGTCCATGGAATTCTCCAGGCAAGAATACCGGAGTGGGTAGCCATTCCTTTCTCCAGGGGATCTTCCCAACCCAGGGATCAAACCCAGGTCTCCTACATTGCAGGCAGATTCTTCACCCTCTGAGCCATCAGGGAAGCCTTTCTACACTATAGCATTTGTATCTCCAACCTATTTTTTTTTCTCCCTTGAACTGCAGGCTCTACTATAAACCAAACATCATATGAAAGTGAGCTCCTGTATGAAACTCAACAAAAATCCCAGTGAAATTTGTTTCACCTGCCACCTTCTCTATCCTGTGCAACATGGCATCCACTGCTACCCCCTCATCCAAGCCCTCACCATCTCCTGGCCATATTATTGTAATAGCTTATTAATTGGGCTTCCTGCTTCTACCCTCATACCCTTTTCAGTCTGTTCTCAACATAGCAACCAGAAAGATCCTGTTTAAATGTGAGTCAGATCATGTTACTGCTCTGCTCAAAAAAATGCAACAGTTTCTCATTGCACTGTGTGGCAGATTACATTCTCCAAAGAAAATTTATTCTGCAATTGCAATTCTTATCCCACATGTTCTTCTTATGACTTTAGAGAAATGAGATTTGTTTTCTCTCCTTTAAATCTGGACAGGCTTATGACTGTGTGGCAAAAGTGATACAAGTAACTTTCAAGGCCAGATCAGCTTTTGAGTCTTCCCAGATTCGAAGTGTGATAAACATTGGGGAAACATCACAGGACACAGACAAGCCATCTTCACTATGCCCTGTCCAAATTCCTGACCCACACATTCATCATAACGATTGCTTTATGATACTAAGTTTTCAGGTGGCTTGTTACAGAGCAAAGATAACTAGAACATTAGGTAAAACCAAAGTGCTTTGCTTATAATAGCTACAAGGTCTCCCATGATCCAGCTTTGTTATAGCTCTGACCTCATCTCCTACCACTCTCCCACTTCCACCCCAGGCTTCCTGGCCTGCTTGCTGTTTTTTAATTACACTAAGCAGGTCCCTGCTTCGAGGTCTTTATATTTGTTATTCTCACTGCTTGGAGGTTTCTGCCCATTCCCTCTGTCATCTTCAGATTTAATCTCTCATCTTCAAATTTCCCTTTTCAGTCTTCCCTGATGTGACATCCAGGCTCCAAGATGATGCCAGGGATAGATGCTGCCTTGTATCATGCTACGGCATAGTCCACTCCCACAGTGAATAGACTGGGTCATGTAACCAATAAGTTATGGAAGAAATGACAGACTGTGGCTTCCAAGGCTCGGTTACAAAAGACATTGTGGCTTACATCTTGCCTTCTTGGGTCACTCACTCTGGGGGAAGCCAGTTGCCCTGTCCAGAGCAGACATGAGCAGTTTTATGGAGAGGCCCATGCGGTGAGGAACTGACACCTCCTGCCAGTAGCCATGAGAGGAAGAGATCTCGGAAGTGGATTCTTCAGTCTCTTCAAGCCTTCAGGTGACGGCAGCACAGGTGATATTTTGATTGCAAACTCATTAACGATTCCAGCCAAGAACTACCCAGCTAAGCTCCTGGTGAAGTCTTGACTCACAAAAACTGTGAAATAATAGATGTTTGTTGTTTTAAGCTGCTAAAGCCTGGGATAAATTGTTACTCAGAAAAAGATAGCTAAAGCAGTTTTTTTGTAGTTTAGTTGCTAAGTCATGACTGAATTTTTGCAACCTCCACAGACTGTAGCCCGCCAGGCTCCTCTGTCCATGGGATTTCCTAGGCAAGAATAGTGGAGTGGGTTGTTATTTCCTTCTCCAGGGGATCCTCCTGACCCAGGGATCAAGCCCATGTTTTCTGCATTAGCAGGCAAACTTTACTGCTGAGCCACCAGGGAAGCCCTCCAACAGTTCTGGCTCTCTCTTCCCAATGTTCTCTGTCCCCCTTACCTGGTATATTTTCTCTGCTATGCTTATTACCATTTAATAAACTATATATTTTACTTACTTATCTTTATTACTGATTGCCCTCCTACCCCTCACTGTAACGTTAAGCTCTAAGAGGATAGACATTTTTGCCTGTTTTATTCACGGCTAATCTCCTGTACCAGGCATAAAGCCAGAACTCAGCAAATTTGTTTAAAAATGATAAATCTCACAGGCCACTCTGTGATCATTTGGTTATGGCTACCTGAAGTCCTGTGTTAATAAAAAGAGTGTCTGAGTTGAGTAGGAAGAAGGCTGCAATCAGTTAGGGATGTCTGCTAAGTGTATAAAGAGTCGTGGTGGCAACATGCTCTCCGTGCATTTGCCATCCTTGCTCTACACCTGCATCTTTCATCAGGCACAGTTCATACGCAGTTAGCCAGTACCAATGATAACAATGTTTATCTTTTCTCAGTGCACTCAGAGAAAGCAACTTGCTCTACAATTTAACATTCATAATGTTTAGGAAAATTATTTCTCTCCTAACTCTCCATACAAATGCCAAGATTCAGTCTGTCTGCTGGCTCTTGACTACTTTCTGGGGAGGCAAAGAATAGCCTGCTACCATTATCTTTCAACAAACTCTACAAAAAACATAGACTATAACCACTAAGAAATGAAAATTATATGACTTACTGTGAGGGAATTTTAACCTTGAAAACTGTCCAACAAGAGAATTCAGAGTTTATACAGGAGTTTGAGAGCAATTTTCAAAATGGATAAAATATTTATGTAGTCCACGAAAATACCGCCAACTCTGTTATGAATCGGAGGATGGAATGCCATCTTCATGAAAACCAAATCTGCAGCATTGCTTATGAACCTGATGAGCCTCTTTGACAACATTACTCTCCTATATTCATTCAAAAATATCTTCTAACCTCTTATTATGTTCTTGATATTGCTTTATGTAAGGTGAATTAAACAGAGTCCCTGCCTCAAACATTTCACATTCTCTTCCTCAAGTAGCACAATTTTCTGACTGGCTCTGTTGACTCCAGTTAGATAGTCAGAACTCAAGGGTCTAAGAGATTACTATGTTTAGCATCAGCTCTTTGTTCCTTATCACATGGAATGTAAGACATTAGTGTTTGCATTAATGCACAGATGCAGGGGTAGAGCAAGGATGGCAAATACATGGCGAACATGTTGCCACCACTACTCTTTACACACTTAGCAGGCATCACTAATCGATTGCAGCCTTCTTCCTACTAAACTCAGTGTCCTTAGCACTTGGAATGCAAGACATTAGTGAAACTCCCCATGGAGTTTCACTCAGCCTGCCCATTTTTAGTTATCCTCAAATCCAGAACCTTTTTTCTTTCATGAGGCAGAATTTCAGTTCCATCTTCTTAAGTCCAAGTGTCACTCTGAAAGGATTCTGGATACTTTTAAGATAATGACTGTCCAGGTTCCTTCTGGGAAGAGGAGAGAAGTCTGGTATGGGAGGCATTGTGGACACTAGGTTTGGTCAAGACCCATCAGCCAGACCGCACCTTGCATGCATCACAGGCATGTGAGGTAGGTCTGGGTAGGGGGTGTGGGTAATGTAATGGATTTCCAACTTATTGGCCATAAGATAACTTTGGAAGATCCAAGAGGACAGACCTGTTAGGTAGTAAAAAATACAGCCAATAAATCAGTCACTCGGCAGTCCATCATTGTATTGGTGACAGCTGACATGCAAGGACTATAGAGCAAGAGGACTGAGGATCCTCAAGGGATCCTAGGGCACATCAATATTTTACATACCTTATCTCATTTGATCCTCACTATAACCACTGTGGTAGGGAGAATGGAGATTGTTTTGACCTTATTTTATAGATGAGAGGTGAGAAGCTCTGAAAGATTGGGTTTCGCTCGCGATCTCATGGAGCAAAGTTAAGAAAAGGCCTTGTGGGGCCCCTTCTGCAACATCATGACTCTGTGACATGGCCTTCCAGAGAGAGAGTATTAGTATTTTTCAAGTTATGTAGTTTTTGCACTTTTGATGATCACTCCGGCCATTCCCTCCTTATATATGGGAAAGCAAGAAAAGGTTGCAACAGTTTGATTTCCTTTACATGCTGTAGATGGAACACAGGACTAAAGTCAAAGCATCTTAGATGACTCCCATCACCCTGCCTGTGGCTGACTGCCTTCCATCTCCAAACATATCTCTTTTTTTCCATTAAAATGAGCCAAAGAAATGTAGCTGGAACTCTAATAACTTTTATATTTTTTGTAACACAGTGGTTTAGACAAAGATGAACAGATTTAAGCAAAACAAGTTAAAACTAATTTCTTCTTTGCAAATGCCAAACTTCACCTCTATGTGCCTTGAAATTCCTTGGCAAAACACTGAATTCTGGGGAATCTGAGTTTATTTGAGGAATGTTAGGAGGCTCCCCGACCCTCCCAGCTCATTGTTAGATTTAGCCATGAGTGGGTTTGCTCTGATTTGCTTGAGGTGCTGTAACTATGAGACACAGTGATGATTTGAAACCCTCCCTTGCCTACCTGCCGGAAGGAGTAGGGTGTTTGCTTGGCTCTGTTTTAGAGCAACAACCAGGCAGTGGACAAGCAGGTCCTGAGTTACAGTGCTTTCTGAGAATAGCATGAGCTTATCCCATCCTCCCAACCTCTGCTAGCAAATCTCCAGGAACTTTACGGAAACAAGACAAGCCTCGGAATGCCCAGTGGGCTGGGTCTTCTTGATGGGGCAATTCCCATGGAAGTGTGATTTAAAAAAGAAATGGACCTCACGAGCAGAGTAATAAGAACTGTTCTTATTCATCAAGCAATTTATCTGGGCACTGTGCTAGCAATGTTATTACATCATTTCATTGAATATTTGCATTACTCTAGTAGGAGGTATCATTTCCTCCATTTTACAGATGAATAAACTGATTCTCAGAGATATCATATAGCTTGCTAAGGTTCACAAAGATGTTAGGAGGTGGGGCAATGAGTGCCTGACTCCAATATCGGAAGTATGATATGACACCTCTTCTACCCAGGTAGGGACTTTGTCCCTTGGGTAGGGAGTTTATTCCTCATCTACCTGGCTGCTTTCTGGGTCACCCTTCTCTCCTGGACAGGGTTCACACAGTCCTTGATCACACCGTGGTGCTGTGAGGCTGGAGGGCTAGCAACAAACAGACGCAGTGTTGCCAAATTTAGCAAACAAAAAAAACAAGACGCCCACAGTTAGGACTGAATTTCAGATAAACAAAAGAAAATACTGCATGGGACATACCTATACTAAAGTTGTTGGGTGGTTCATTTGAAATTCAATTTTAACTGGGTGCCCTGTGCTGAGTTTGGTAATATCATATGGGAGGAGACCATTCCAGGCTTCAACCACCACAGTGCTCGGCTCTGCACTCCTTCCCAAGCTGGTTCTTCAAGCAAACATCCTTCTCCCAAATTTCCAGAGACTCAGCCCACTTTTCTCTCTTTTTATGGGTTCCTCTGCCCAGTCTTTGGAAAGACTATGGAAAATTCTGAAAGAGATGGAAATACCAGACCACCTAACCTGCATCTTGAGAAACCTATATGCAGGTCAGGAAGCAACAGTTAGAATGGGACATGGAACAACAGACTGATTCCAAATAGGAAAAGGAGTACGTCAAGGCTGTATATTGTCACCTTGCTTACTTAAATTCTGTGCAGAGTACATCATTAGAAACGCTGGGCTGGAAGAAACACAAGCTGGAATCAAGATTGCCGGGAGAAATATCAGTCACCTCAGATATGCAGATGACACCACCCTTATGGCAGAAAGTGAAGAGGAACTCAAAAGCCTCTTGATGAAAGTGAAAGAGGAGAGCAAAAAAGTTGGCTTAAAGCTCAACATTCAGAAAACGAAGATCATGGCATCTGGTCCCATCACTTCATGGGAAGTAGATGGGGAAACAGTGGAAACAGTGTCAGACTTTATTTTTTGGGGGCTCCAAAATCACTGCAGATGGTGACTGCAGCCATGAAATTAAAAGACGCTTACTCCTTGGAAGGAAAGTTATGACCAACCTAGATAGCATATTGAAAAGCAGAGACATTACTTTGCCAACAAAGGTCCATCTAGTCAAGGCTATGGTTTTTCCAGTAGTCATGTATGGATTTGAGAGTTGGACTATGAAGAAAAAAGCTGAGCACTGGTGAATTGATGCTTTTGAACTGTGGTGTTGGAGAAGGCTCTTGAGAGTCCCTTGGACTCCAAGGAGATCCAACCAGTCCATTCTAAAGGAGATCAGCCCTGGGTGTTCTTTGGAAGGACTGATGCTAAAGCTGAAACTCCGGTACTTTGGCCACCTCATGCGAAGAGTTGACTCATTGGAAAAGACTCTGATGCTGGGAGGGATTGGGGGCAGGAGGAGAAGGGGATGACAGAGGATGAGATGGCTGGATGGCATCACTGACTCGATGGATGTGAGTCTGAGTGAACTCCTGGAGTTGGTGATGGACAGTGAGCCCTGGCGTGCTGCGATTCATGGGGTCGCAAAGAGTCGGACATAACTGAGCAACTGAACTGAACTGAACTGCCCAGTCTTGGAGCTTCCCTAATGGGTCATTAGGTAACGAATCCACTTGCAATGCAAGAGACATAGGAGATGTGAGTTTGATCCCTGGGTTAGGAATATCCCCTGGAGGAGGAAATGGCAGCCCCCTCCAGTATTCTTGCCTGGAGAATGCCATGGACAGAGGACCCTGGCAGGCCAGAGTCCAGGGGGTTGCAAAGAGTTGGGAACGACTGAAGCAGCTGAGCCCTTGCTGCCCAGTCCCAAAGGAAAAAAGTCACCTAGAGTTCTCATGGTTCCAAGCTTCCTTTTGCTGGTCCTCAAAATAAACATGCATGCCCTCTTTTTATGGGTGTTTCATCTAACCATTACAAGAACATGGACAGGGGTGGTAACAGGATTAATAAACACGGAGATATCATGATGCTTTCAAAATGATTACAAAGCTCTGTTGGTATTTATTTCCTGCTTTCTCGGCAGCAACCCTCCCGTCAACTCTTTCTTAGTGGGTTCTAGAAGTCGCCTCAGAGTGGTGCTGGAGATCCCTCAGCTCCCCAGCCTCCAGGCTGTGTCCTTTCATTTGAAGGGTGAAGCTCATTCATCTATCACCTCCCTCCCCTGCCCCTTAACCTGAAAAGGGCCACGTTCGGCCTTTGCCCCACATCACTGTACTGTATGGAACTGTAGCCAGAGGGTAGAGGTGCCTACTGGACTGACCTGCCTTCACACTTGAAAATCAGCTGTCTCAGAACACTCTCCTTTCTCTACCTTACTGAGTCCTTCCCTCATGGCTCAGATGGTAAAGAATCCGCCTGCAACGTGGGAGTCCTGGGTTTGATCCCTGGGTCAGGTAGATCTCCTGGAGAAGTGAATGGCTACACACTCCAGTATTCTTACCTGGGAAATCCCATGGACAGAGGAGGCTGGTGGGCTACAGTCCATGGGGTTGCAAAGAGTTGGACACAAATAAGCAACTTCCATTTTCATTTTTCTCTTTAAATCTGGGCAACAGCAAATATGCTCTGCCTTTAAACTTTTCCCTGTGCCCCATCATGAGCCTGACTTCCAGCACAGCCAGTATTACTAATACAACAGTTCTGTTTCTCTTGATTTCTAGTGCTCTGGCTCCTCACACTGCTGCCCAGCTGCCATTACCCAGCTGCCTACTGGCTGACTCTGGACCGTAGACTGGGGAGTGAGGGGCGAAGGGGAGATTGTACAATGATTAAAAATTAACTAAAAAAATTAGCTGGATTTCCCTGGTATTCCACTGGTTAAGAATCTGCTTGTCAATGCAGGGGACACGGGTTGAATCTCTGGTCTGGGAAGATCCCACATGCTGAGGGATGACTAAGTCCATGTGCCACAAGTACTTAAGCCTACGCACCTAGAGCCCAAGGTCTGCAACAAGAGAAGCCACCACAATGAGAAGCCTGAGCACCGCAACTAGAGAGTAGCCCCCGCTCACCATAACCAGAGTAAGCCTGCAGTGGCAACGAAAACCTAGCGTGAAGTGAAGTGAAGTGAAGTGAAAGTTGCTCAGTGGTGTCCAGTGCTTTGTGACCCCATGGACTATACAGTCCATGGAATTCTCCAGGCAAGAATACTGGAGTGGGTAGCCTTTCCCTCCTCCAGGGGATCTTCCTAACCCAGGATGGAACCCAGGTCTCCACATTGCAGGCGAATTCTTTACCCGCTGAGCCACAAGGGAAGCCCAATAAGATAGTGAGTAGCGTATCCCTTCTCCAGCGGATCTTCCTGGCCCAGGGATCTAACCGGGGTCTCCCTCATTGTAGGCAGATTCTTTACCAATTGAGCTATCAGGGAAGCCAAATCTAGCACAGCCAATAATAATAACAAAAAAATACAAAATAAATAATTAGCTGACCTTAAATTTTTCTCCTTCTCATGCTTCTGGCTTCCCTTTAAACTCGAAAGACTCAGAGCCACTAGGCCCTCATTCCTGCGCATTCCATGGTGTCTGCAAGTCTGGATCCCCACCTGCCTCCCCTAGTTTCCTACCAGGCCCTGTCGGGATTGACAGCCAGCCCCTCACTGGAGAATACAGGCCTTCCTACGAGAAAGGCAGACTGTGAATGGACTTCTGATAAACATATTGTATAAGTAATATATTTATATTACTAAAAATTACAGTGTTTAAAAAATGGGTAGTTAAAACAGCTCTACAGGAAATCATTTATTTTTGTTTATGACTGTATATGCCAATCTGAGGAATACTGAAACATATACATATGGTTATGCTGATGATTCTTACAGGTTGAAAACTGATTTGATTTAGTACTGTAAAATATATAGACATAGTAAAATTGTGTCTTATTAAGTTTAGAGGAAATGTTTATTGTTAAATAACCATAAATCTGCTTATTGAGTTTAGCTCAAAGTACTTTTAATGTGGTTGCAAATGGACCTACAACCTACCAAATTCTACAGAATCCAGTGTCTCTTCACTTTTGCCAATATATGAGTATACATGCAGGAAACGTGGACAAATGAACAGAATGTGAAACTTACTCTCCATCTGCTAAGACTTAGAAGAAAGGAACATGTTTACTAGAATCTGGGTTAAAACACCACAAACAAAGATAATACTGGTTCTCCTCAGTACTCCTAGAAGCAGACTTTTGAAGGAGCTGAATCAACATTTGATATTATTGATTATTTTACCTTAAAAGCTATCCTATTGAATAATTTAAGAAATAGCTTTTCTTTCACACCTTTTATAATCACTTTGGGAAATAAAACTCTCTAATATATTTATCACAGAAAGATACATGAAATATCAACATGTCCATCAAGTAATTATTGCTGCTGCTAAGTCGCTTCAGTCGTGTTCGACTCTGTGCGACCCCATAGATGGTAGCCCACTAGGCTCACCCGTCCCTGGGATTCTCCAGGCAAGAACACTGGAGTCGGTTGCCACTTCCTTCTCCAATGCATGAAAGTGAAAAGTGAAAGTGAAGTCGCTCAGTTGTGTCTGACTCTTAGCGACCCCATGGACTGCAGCCTACCAGGCTCCTCCATCCATGGGATTTGCCAGGGAAGAGTGCTGGAGTGGGTTGGCATTGCCTTCTCCACAAGTAATTATTATAATCATCACATTATAAAATACATCTTAATGTAGAAAACTTTTTCTTTCTTATTTTTTGTCAGAAAAATCAGAGAATTTTTGCTCCACTTAACCAAATTTGGCTCGTGTACTTAGAAGCAAACCACAAAACTATGGAGTCACAGATTTTTAGATTTCAAAGTGTCTTGGTGCCATGAGGGATACAGTTTAATCTTTTTACATCATCACAGTTAATTGGAGGAAATGCAGAACAATATTAGCTCACAGAGAGGGTGCTGGAAGCGGGTTGCACCTGGCAGAACATATGTCTAAATTTTGTCTGAATTTGCACATGAAGAAGCTGAGACCAAAGAAGGGAAATGATCAGGACAGTCTCCTGGCTGGTGAGTAGAATGGAGGAAGGAAGGGAGGGAGGGAAGAAGGGAGCTGGAAGGAAGGACCTGGGGCAAGATCTTCTGGTTTAGTGTTCTTTCCATCATTGTCTCCTTAGAAAGTGCAAAATGACTGTGAGGATCCTCTGTATAAGAAGTCCAGAGGGTGCATTAAAATATTTTCATGAAAATGATGAAATATGCAATGTTTTTAAAGAAAGAAAAATATATCCATATATATGACTAGGAGAATATATACCCTGATGTTGATGTTTGGCAGAAATCAACACAATATTGTAAAGCAATTATCCTTCAATTAAAAATAAATTTAATTATAAAAAAAGAAGAATATATAACCTGATGTTAGCTGTAGTCAATATTAACATTAGAATATAAACAGCACGAGAGCAGAGTTTTGTCTTTTTGCTCATTGCTATCTTCATGGCACCCATAACGATTTAGAGCACAGTTGTTGAGTCTGTCAGGCTACAGTCCATGGGGTCGAAAGAGTCGGACACGACTTTGCGACTAAAGAGAGAGGAGAGAGCTGTTTGATGAATAAGGTGGCTATGTATGCTGGTTAGCTCAGGACAGCCCCAGTTATGCCTACCGTCTGGAGTCGATCCCTTAGTGCTTCTTTCTAAAGTGTCACTCTAAATATCACTAAGTAATATAAATATATTTTTGAATAAGTGATTTATGAAAGATGGAAATATGGATTTGTTATTTTCTTCTGTTGGTTTATCTGTATTTTCTAAACATTGTATAATGAACATGTATATTTGTGTAACAGGAAAAACAGATTTTTTCTTTAGATTAAAAAAATTTGACTCGATCAAACCAGCTTCAACTATTCAAATACTTAATTATATGAATCATCATGATAATAGAATAAATATTATAATAAACCTCCAGAACAGAATAAAAACACACAAATATGATTTATATACATAAAGTTAGAATACTCTGAAACACTGGAACAAAACTGAAAATTACAATTTTTTTAAACTCCCATCACAGCAGAGTATGGTTTTCAAATCAAGCCATTTCTATGTAAAACTATTTGGCTACTGGGCCCTATAATTGATAAGAGGTTCTTTAAATGCATTAATTTGTTTAGGTTCTGAAAAATAATGTTTTGTTATTTTTTCTCCAGGATGTTTTGTTATTATATTGTATTAAGAATTCCCACTTATCTCCATTTTCATGGAAAGGTACTCATTCATAAAAATGTACTGAATAGTTTCAAGAAAACCATGTTAACTCTTTCTTCTATCCAAATGAGGAGATAAAGATTTAAAAAACAATAAACTTGATATTGCAGGAATACACTTCAAAATTTGGGTGGGGAGTAGAAAAGAATAGGGGATGGTGAATGCTGAGGGATATAAAAGAGGAAAAGAGGAAGAGCCCACCCCACCCACTCCCAACAGAGAAACTAAACCCAGTGGGGGCGTAAGAGCTGCAGGTCTTCTCACAGCAAGAAAGGTACCTTTGAGCACCGATGCCCACCACAGTCTTGCCTTCCTGACACTCCCACTTCTTGGCTCCCAGGGTACCATACTCGGACTCTACAACTCTTCACACTGGGGTTCCCTTTCATCATCCTTGGGGCTCAGTCCTCAGTATTCTGCTGTGGGTCCCTTCAAAGGCACCTCCCTCACTGCAGTGATGGCCTCCCACTATATCAAGAAATCTCCATCTCATCGAGCGTCACCCTAAGAGTGCCACAAGGTCACTGGCTTTCCGATTCCTTTCCTTGAGATGCACTGCCATCTCTGAAATATAAATGAACAAGCAACTACTATGTGCAAACCGCCATGGGGATGTATTTTAATCTTTTTACATCATCAGAATTAATTGGAAGAAAGGGAGAATAATATCGGCTCACAGAGAGGGAGCTGGAGGTGGACCCCACCTGGGCAGAACGTATGTGCATGGGACCTATTTACTGCTTTCATCACTTGCCTTCATGGGACGGAGCCACATCTGGATCCCATTACAATTATGAAAGGTGCAGGCTTCATGCTTGCTCCAAAGCCCAGCTCTGATTTCACAACCAGCCTGGAGAAGCAGGAGGCAAGTAAATACTTCCTGTTCCATTTGTAATCAACATGCACTTGACATCAATAAACTGGGATAATTACATTATCATTATCATTACCATCATTATTATTGGACACAATTGAGGAGACATTAATAGAGGTTTCTGCAGGATCCCCTTGGGATAGATAGGACTAACATTGGAGTAGAGGATGAAGGGGGTGCCATTTGTCTCTTTCCTTAACCAAGGAGATGAGACAATTCTTTAGATGCTCTCAAAAGATTTGACCAATGGAATAGTAATTGATTACTTCCATTGTTTCTTCCAAAATGACAAGATCTCTAGGCCTTGAGCATTTTATGAGACCCTAGAATGTTAGAGTAAAGATAGGCAAGTCCAGTCTTTCTCTCTCCCTCTCTTTATTTAATTTTATATTTGCTGTTGAGGAAATGGAAGCCAACAGACTCGTGAGCATGTTGCTTTGTGGAACTCAAACTAGAACCCTGGCCTGTCCACTTCCTTAAGAAGAGTTTCACCAGGGGTCCTTCACTTTCAAAGGGCAATTTCTTAACCAGGAATTAGGCTTTCTAATGGCTCAAGGGTCTTCACTTTAGCCCTTAGGCCTTCTATAGTCCATTATCTAATGTAATATAAATATTTGGAAAACAGCTACTTGGCCTCTCCCCTGAAGACGGAATTGGGAGGAGTGAACTTTACAGCAGATTAGTTCTGCTATAAACCTTCTGGGTAGTGTGGGCTGTTAGACATTGGCAAGAATTGTGGAGAGACTTTTCTCTTTTGGGAAAAAACCTCTATATTGGAGATTTATATACAGTTCCTTCTTTTTGGGGATGGTTTCTTTATCATCAGATGAAATCCAAGGGAGTAGGGATGGTGGTGGAGAGAGACAAGCAGATAATTTTGTGTTCTCCATTATTTTGCATGATATCATGCCTACAATCCTGCTGTGTTTTGGAAATTATTCATTTGAACTGTCAGTAAGTCACCTAGTTAGTGAAAGTACCTGGTATGTCCTCACTCACAAATGTGCATAAGTGTACACACACACACACACAACTTTTTCATCTTCATTACTTTTTGCTCCATCACCAAAAATGTACAAAGTGAAACAAAACCACCCAGGATGTGTATACACACAGTGGTTCCAGTGCGTGAATGGGAACCATGCAATGGGATCATCCCTGAATATGTCTCCAGCCCTTGGAGTCTCAATTAATAAACACTGTTGATACTAAAATCATTTTAATTGTCATTTTATAATATATAAATAATAAGTAAATATTTACCCACAAGTGCCTCTTAAATCTCTTCTTCAATGAACATTTTAAAAGAGATAAATTATGGGACATAGCAGCAATCACCAATCATCTCACAGGGACCCTTTTTAAAGGCAGCTTTTCTGTAAAGAGAAAGGGACAATGGAGCCCATCCAGGGTGGCTGTTTTGAAGAACTGGCTGGGCAAATGCAGAGAGGTGTCCTCCTCCAAATTTGGCTCTGGCTTATTTTCTTCAATTTGCTCACCTTTCTTGTATGAAATGACCTGATTTTCCTCAACATCTTGATGGTCTACTGTAAATAAGGGTTATTTATAAGAAATCTTTCTGTAGGAATAGCAGAATTATTAATGGCTTCCCAGGAGGCCAGTTGAGCACTGTAACACCCCTTCCTCCAATTCAGGCCAGAAATGAGAAAATAAAACCTCATTTAACTGTTTATTCAACCAAAACAAGCCTAACTCCAGGGCTTGCCAAGATTTTGCTGTGCCAGAGGCAACCAGAACGGGAATGGAGGAGAGATCTGTAAAGCATGGGCAAGTCAGGGAAGAAAACAACTCACGCAGCATGAGTTTCCTGCCTCCTCAGACCCTGTTTATGAAATCTGAGCTGCTGCACCCCCAGCATATGGAGCCAAGATACAGAACGGATGGAAAATGAGAAAACTTCAAGCCATTTCCTGACTTCTCCAGTGTGTGTTCTCACCTTTTACCAGTTGGGCCCCAGACTGGACAGGTGCAGACAACATTTCCCTCACACGGCGTTCTCTTTCTCCAGTTTTTGTTCCTGGGAGTTCAGAGGGGCTGTGTGCTGGAAGGGACCTCTAAGGGTCATGCAGTTAATCCTGCTGCCTTCAGACAACAATGGCTCACTGGTGAAGACCACATACTTTATTCTGAAATATTCCGCTATCCCTGTTGGTCATCTGTTTCAAGGCTGAACCATTCTATTTCCAAAATACATTCTACTTAGAAGTAAGGGAGAAGGGAGAACTTTGTGAAAAACAAATTCTGTCTTATAGTCCTTCCCCAGGTCTGAAAATGACTTCTTGAGCTCCCACAACTTTTAACCAGCGTGACTGAAGCCAGAAACCAGGCCATGTGATTCTCAGAACAATTCTCTATGTCATCAAAGTATTGAAAAGTGGATGGAAGGTTAAAACGCACAGTGGGTACAGAGAACAAGTTTCAAAATACTGAGAAGGGAGGCACATTCCATGAAAAGATGTTCAAGAACCAAGAGAGGCTCTTTATTTACTTAATTTTGAGATAGAAGGTACCTGACTGTGTTTACAGGGTAAGAAAGTGGGGACAGTGAAGAGGGTGAGGCAGAATAAATAGGATGAAATTTTAAATAGAGGAAGTGATAAAGCAAGAACCTGGAGGAGGTAGGAAGGTTTGTGGTACCCAATTCAGGTGGAGAAATTAACCCTGAATGTCAGAAGGACACTGCCTCCTCTGAGACTGAAGAAAAGAGGTGAAGGTGGTGGTGGATGCACAGAGCTTCTAGATGGAAATACAGAGAACCTACCTGTATTTGACAAAGTTCAAAGTCATCTGCTAAATGAGAGGGGCAAGGCTTAGTAGGAAGTTTGAGGAAGGCAGTGAGGATTTCAGTGGCCACTGTAGGAATGGGAGAGAGCATTACTAGGGGATGAGAAGCTTTGCAGAGCAGAGGGTAAGGAAGTAAATGAGAAGTGACTTCCAGTCAAAGCCAAGAGATGTCTTTCTAGCATCACTCAGAAGCTCAGGTTCAGGAAGGGAATCCAGGCTGGTTGGGATAACCCAGAGTTGGAGGTCTGCTGAACTGAATGTAGAAGGATGAAGTGCAGAAGTTGAAGTTGCTCATAATAATGATTAGGGGAGGAAGAAACAGCTAGAAGGAGATTGAATGATGGGGATGGGGAGAAATGCAGGAACAGGGAAGCTGGATGTCAAGAACAAGTTGAAGAGTCAAAGGCCTGGAAGTGTGGATGCTGGTATCAGAAACTGAGATCTTAGAGGTAGAACAGTCGACCAGGCAGAGAAGCGGCTTTGAAAATGGGTAGCTAGAGATGAGAATAATATGAGACCAAAGGATCATACTCTGTTCTTTGGGTAGAGAAACTGGGGACCCTTCTCAGATACCCATTTGGTGGTGGTGGAGAACATAATGCCCTGACTCCTTATTCCTCTTTTCTGTCCATAATTCAAACTCAAAACTTCTATCATGAATATTATCCTGAAGGTCCTAAGAAATAAGCTGACAGTTAAGACAGCTACTGCAAGTACTATATTTACTATATTCCTGGATTAGCGCTGCATGGAGTGTTGACCCAGGCCCCATCCAGCCATACTAGATTGAGCCTTTTCCAGCCAGCTCTCTTTTCTGACAGAGGCACCAACAAAGTTTCTTTGTTTGGTCAAACTTTAGCCAGGCTCCTGAACATTCTCGTAGGTCCATCTGTGCACTTTCTTATAAAATCCAGTTCTAGTAAGAATCATGCTAAGTCAATAACCAGAACCTCCCACCCTTGATATCTGATCAAGTTCCACACCCTCCACCCTCTCCCAGGTGTCTGACCACTCTGGCCTGTCTTCAGCAAGAATCCTGTTAGGTCAGTTTAGTCAGAATCCCCATAACTCCTGATGTTTCCTCTTAGTCATCTCCCATCCAGACACTGCTACACTGTTCCTTGGCTATAAATTCCCACTTGCCTGTGCAATATTCAGAGTTGAGCCTGGTTCAAGTCTGGGGTCTTCTATCCCCTATTGCAATAGTCCTAAATAAAATCTGTTTTTACCACTTTAACTACTGTCCAGCTCTGGATTTTCTTTGTAGCACTAAGGGGTTTTGAAGAATCTTCTTGATTTTAACCTTGAAAGCTTAGGGGTATGAATCAAAGAGTCATAGCATCTCTTAATGACTATTATCTGTCATTTAATTGTCTGTAATTTAATGTCAGTTTTTTGGAACCCATTTGTGTTTTCAGCATGTACATACCCTGGGATAATGTGTTACATAAATTTATCATTCATTCATAAAGTAATAGTTTCTTACTTGCCCTGAATTTGTCCTTTAAAGCATCAAAAAATAAAGTGTTTGGATTCATCTACTTTATAACTTTAGAGACTGTTTTTTCCCCAACCTTTGTAAGGTTGAGTTCTAATCTGTTTCTTCATATCTAGTCCAACTCCCTTCACAATATATCCTTCTCTAAGAGTCTTGTTGGTCAAGATAGTGAAGACTATTTGATTAGCTTTATAGCTTTCAAAGTGCTGTCTCATAACTCATCTCATTTGATCCCCACTGTAATCATAAGAGTAGGGAAGAACATCTTTCCCATCACACAAATCAGAGAGAGGTTGACTTGTCCAAGGACATACTTGACTTATCACTCCAAATTCTGGGCTTTCTCCCTACTGGAGGCAATATAGGAGCATGACTTTTCAGGTTCTAGGTTTAAATCTTCACCTGTCACTTTCTATGAACTTGACAAATTATTTAATTTCTGCAAGTCTGAATATTTTGGTAATTAAAACCAAGATAGATGTTCTTATCCTGAAAGACTGTCAAGTGGAATAAATGAGATAATATCTATGAGCACTCAGTCTATCGTAACTACAATTCCAAATGCTTTATGTCTTTCTTGAGAATAAAATTCCTGGTCCTTTTCCTGAATCATAACGGAGATCTTGACATTCATAATTTATAATTATAGTTTGGAAATTTCTTCCATTATTACATTACTTAATACTTTGCCAGACATAAACTCATATGTTATTGAAACAGTCCCACAACAGCAGAATACACATTCTTTCTAAGTGCATATGGAACATTCACCAAGATAGACCATATTTTGGGCCATGAATCAAGTTTCAATCAATTTGAAAGGATTAAAGTCATACAAAGTTTATCCACTAACCACAATGAAATTAATGAGAAATAACAAATATTTATTCCTATAAATCAATGTTTATAGGAAAATTTGCATGCTAATATTATAAGCTAATATTCATATACTATTAGAAAAAAGGTCTCAAACAAATGACCTAAACTTCTATATTAAGAAACTAAAAATAATAAAGAATAGAAATCAATTGAACAGAAAAGAGAAAAATCATAGAGAAAATCAATAAAGCAAAAATTGGTTCCTTAAGATGAATAAAATTACTAAATGTCTACTCTGATTGATTAAAATAAAAACATTATGTCAGAATATCAGGAATGAAGAAATTAAGAGTAATAGGAATGAAGGAGCATCATCACTACTGGTATTAAAGACATTGTAAGGCTGAAACTCCAGTACTTTGGCCACCTCATGCGAAGAGTTGACTCATTGGAAAAGACTCTGATGCTGGGAGGGATTGGGGGCAGGAGGAGAAGGGGACCACAGAGGATGAGATGGCTGGATGGCATCACTGACTCGATGGACGTGAGTCTGAGTGAACTCCGGGAGTTGGTGATGGACAGGGAGGCCTGGTGTACTGCGATTCATGGGGTCGCAAAGAGTCGGACACGACTGAGTGACTAAAGTGAACTGAACTGAACTGAAGGATAGGAAGATAACTTGAACAAATTTACATTAATACATTTAACAACTTTGATGAAATGGACAAATTTCTTGAAGAACACAACCAAAGCTCACTCGAGAAGTAGAGGGCTTGGAAATCCCAATACATACATTAAAGAGGCAGAATCTGAAGTTATAAACCTTCCTATCACACGAGCAGACAAACACATCAAATCCCAGATGGATTTACTGCTGAATTCTATGAAATATGTAAGGATGAAATAATACAAATTCTATGTATGTTTTTCAAGAAAATTGAAGCAGAGGGACCATTTTCCAACTTAATCTATTAGAACAGCATTATTGTGATGTGAAAGCTAGATAAAGGCATTGAAAAATTACAGACTAAACTCATAAACACAGATGTAAAATCCTTAACAAAATTTTAACAGATTGAATCCAAGAAAAAAGATAATGCATCATGAATAAAATGAGGTTTATTTTAAGAATGCAAGACTGGTTTAAAATTTAAAAATCAATGTAATTAAGCATAGTGACAGAGTAAAAAAGAAAAATATGATCATGTCAAAAGATCAAAAAATGGACAAAATACAATATTCATTTATGATTAAATAAAAACTACCAGAAAACTAGGAACAGAAGGTAACTTATTCCACCTGATGAACACCATTGATGGAAAACTAACAGCTAATATCTTACTTAATAGTAAAAGAATGCTTTCCCCCAAAGATTAGGAACAAGGCGTGTATATCTGCTTCTAACACCTCATTCAAATTGTCCTGGAGGTACCATAAGCAAGAAAATAAATAAAAGACATCTAGATACAAAACTGTCTTTATTTTAAGATGACGTAATTATTTTCTTAGAAGATGCTAAGAAAGTTTTTAAAAGCCAGGCGAGCTAATAAGGGGGCTTTATAGTAGTAAAAAACACATGAACTATTTATGTATAAATCTTACAAAATATGTGTAATATTTGTACTACAAACATACCAAAAAAAGTTATAAAACATATCAAAAAAGAACTACAAAATACTGATGAAGAAAAAAATCTACAAAAAATGGAGAGATGGTAATATGATATTCTTGGATTAGATGTTAAGTTACTACAGATAAATCTATAGGTTCAATATAATTCTTCAATTTAAGTCTGAATCTTGCAATAAGGAGTTCATGATCTGAGACACAGTCAGCTCCTGGCCTTGTTTTTGATGACTGTATACAGCTTCTCCATCTTCAGCTGCAAAGAATATAATCAATCCAATTTCAATATTGACTATCTGGTGATTTCCAGGTATAGAGTCATCTCTTATATTGTTGGAAGAGGGTGTTTGCTATGACCAGAGTGTTCTCTTGGCAAAATTCTGTTAGTCTTTGCCCTGCTTTGTTGTACTCCAAGGCCAAAGTTGCCTGTTACTCCAGGTAACTCTTGACTTCCTGCTTTTGCATTCCAGTCTGCTATGATGAAAAGAACATCTTTTTTTTTTTTTTGGTGTTAATTCTAGAAGGTCTTGCAGATCATCATAGAACTGATCAACTTCAGCTTCTTCAGTATTAGTGGTTGGGGCATAGACTTGGATTACTGTGATACTGAATGGTTTGCCTTGGAATTGAACAGAGATCATTCTGTCATTGTTTGAGACTGCATTTTTGACTCTTTTGTTGACTATGAGGGCTACTCCATTTCTTCTAAGGGATTCTTTTCCACAGTAGTAGATATAATGGTCATCTGAATTTAAATCAACTCATCTCACACTCTAGCAAAGTAATGATCAAAATTCTCCAAGCTAGGCTTCAACAATACATAAATTGAGAACGTCCAGATGTTCAAACTGAATTTAGAAAAGGCAGAGGAACCAGAGATCAAATTGCCAACATCCATTGGATCATAGAAAAAGCAAGAGAATTACAGAAAACATCTACTTCTGCTTTATTGACTATGCCAAAGCCTTTGACTGTGTGGATCACAAAAAGTTGTGGAAAATTCTTTAAGAGATGGGAACACCAGACCACCTTATCTGGCTCCTGAGAAATCTGTATGCAGGTCAAGAAGCAACAAAACTGGTCATGGAACAATGGACTGGTTCCAAATTTGGAAAGGTGTATGACAAGGCTGTATATTGTCACTCTGCTTATTTAACTTTTATGCAGAGTATATCATGAGAAATGCCAGGCTGGATGAAGCACAAGCTGGGATCAAGATGGCTGGGAGAAATATCAATAACCACAGACACGCAGATGATACCACATTATGGCAGAAAGAGAAGAGGAACTCGATGAAAGTGAAAGAGGAGCGTGAAAAATTTGGCTTAAAGATTAACATTCTAAAAATAAAGATCATGGAATCTGGTCCCATCACTTCATGGCAAATAGATGGGGAAACAATGGAAACAGTGACAGACTTTATTTTTTGGGCTCCAAAATCACTGCAGATGGTGATTGCAGCCATGAAATTAAAAGATGCTTTCTCCTTGGAAGAAAAGCTATGACAAAGAAGAATAATGGATACTTTTGAATTGTGGTGCTGGGGAAGACTCTCTAGAGTCTCTTGGACTGCAAGGAGATCAATCCAGTCAATCCTAAAGGAAATCAGTCCTAAATATTCATTGGAAGGACTGATGCTGAAGCTGAAATTCCAATACTTTGGTCACCTGATGTGAAGAACTGACTCATTGGAAAAGACCCTGATACTGGGAAAGATTGAAGGCAGGAGAAGAAGGGGATGACAGGGGATGAGATGGCTAGATGGCATCACCAACTCGATGGACATGAGTTTGAGCAAACTCTGGGAGTTGGCGATGGACAGAGAAGCCTGGCGTGCTGCAGTCCATGGGGTCACAAAGAGTCAGATACAACTGAGTCACTGAACTGGACTGAATGTAATCTAATAAAAATCTATCTCAAAAAAAAAAAAACTTTCGTGAAAATCTACAAGTTCATTTAAAAAAAGTTATGACAAGTCAAAGGAACAATTGTATGGTGGTATTGATGTAAGAATAGACATAGACCAGTGGAACAGAACAAAGAAACCATAAACAGATGCACACATTTACATCAATTGATTTTTGTTAAAAGTGCAAAGGCAATTTAATTGGCAAAGAAGGCAATTCAATGTTTTCAACAAATAGTACTGAACCAAATGGATAGCTATATGGAAAGCTAAAAGCTAAAAACTCAGACCTTTTAAAATATACAAAAATTAGCTCAAAATTGTCATAAATATAACACTTAAAACTATAAAACTTTTAGAAAACTTAGAATAAAACCTTTGCTAGCTTTAACTTCCTCAGAACATTAGCAATAGCATGATTTACCTAAGGAAAAAAAAAACTGATATACTGAAATTCAATAACAGGAGAATGAAAATACAAGTCAAAAGTTGAAAGAAAATATTTGCAAATCACATATTTGATAAAGAACTTTAATCCACATATATAGAGAACTCTCAAAAATTGATGAGAAAAGAAACAAAGTAAAGGTTTAAACAGACAGTTCACTAAGAAATACAGTGACAATAAGCACATAAAAAGATGCTCAGCATCATAAATTACTTTGGGAAATATTAAAACCATAATGTGATAGAATTACTCACATATTCAAGAGACAACTAGATAGCAAAAAAAGCCTTAATTACTAAGCCTGAAATTCTCATACATTTCTCACAGGAATGCAAAATGGTATGGCCCCTTGGAAAAACAGTTTGGCAATTTCTGTTAATGGCAAATATATACTTAAGTTACCCAGCAATCTGTCTCCTAGATACTTACCCAAGTGAGATGATAGCTAACATTCACACAATAATCTGTACACAAATGTTTACAGCCATTTTTTACATAATTGGCAATAACTGGAACCGAATGTCCTTCATTTGATGAATGGGTAAACTGTGGTGCATCCATACAAAGGAACACTACTCAGCAATAAAAAGTAATATGCCACTAATGCATATAAAAACACGGAAGGATCTCAGGTGCATTAAGCTAAGCCAGACTCAAATGCTACATATTGTATTATTCCATTTAAATGACCTTCTTACAAAGGCAAACTATAAAGACAGGAAACAGATCAGTGGTAACTAGGAGCTGAATTGGGAGATGTCAACTACAACATGAAATGGAGGTTTTGGTGGTAGTGGGGGATGGGAATGGTTGTAAAACTGTTCCATTTTTAAATTGCCATGGTAGTTATCCAACTATACTTATTTACTGAAACTTACAGAACTGTACACTAAATAAGGTTAATTATGTGTGTGTGTGTGTGTATATACATATATATATATATATATATATAATTCATAACAACTGTAGCAGAGACAGGGGCATTCACATGCCCAGTTCCTCAATCTTTCCCTTGTTATGATAGCTAAGGAGACTATATGTATTCCACATGATCCACCATAAAACAATGGAAACTCTGGCTATTTGAAATATAAACTTTTGCTGTTAACACACAGATGGTGGAGCTGTTTGTTACTACAGCATGACGTGTCCTGTTCTGACTTATACAACCACTGATTGATAGAACCACTATGCCGCACTCCCCAGTAGCTTCCTTTTGCAAGACCTGAGGATCTGTGTAAGAATGTTAGGTTATAACTCTGAAACGGCAGAGAGGAGAAAGCTGTTGAGGGTCTTGAATCCCAAACACAGAATATAGACTCTACTGAATAGGTGACCAGATCTCCCACATAGCTGAACATCCTGGATTCCGTCTTGGAGAACTATGGAAGAGTAGTGGCCTGGCTGCAGCGCTCTGCTGCCTCTGACGTAGCCTTCTATGGCTCTGCCCAGGAGCCATTTTCCTTGGTATTAACAAGCTAAGTTTCTCACTGGCAGTCTCCCCAAAGACTGAACCCCTTGGGCACCAAGAGTATCCAGAGCCTTCCTGTTTGGGGATCTAGTGCCCTGGCTGACTCCTGCACTTACAGGCAATGTTTTCCTGTTCAGGTTGCAATGTTCTGTGGAAAATGTGAAGCAGAAATTGTTGTGATAAGCCCGGAGCTGAGGGGCCTCTGGGGAGCAGCCCTAGTGAGCTGGGTCACCTCATTTCGTGAGGGCCAGCCCTGGGGGAGGCTCCACAGACTTAATTAAAGCCAGCAGGAGCATATTTGAAGCAGGAGAAGCAAAAGAGTAAGGGCAGCAAAGAGCAGGCTAAGCCAAACCCACCTCTTCCCACTAGACACTAACCTGGGCGTTCTGCAGGCTGGAGCCCAGGTCAAAACCAAGGTGCAGGATGCTTGAGGGGCAGCGCCGGGGGAGGGCAGAGGACTGGAGCAGGAAGGCAGAGTGACCTGAGGAGGCTCGGGGGCGGTCACAGCTCTTTTTTTGGAAAACCAGTTCCCAGGGCCAAGATGCTGGTGATCACCAGAGTAACCAGCTAGGCTGCAGGGGCCGGAGGACACAGGAATCCCAAACAAAAAGTGCTCATCAAAGGTTCAGGGACACATTTTAAAAGGTTCAGGGACACACCAGATCCTGCTACTATACTTTCTTTTGGAAGGTCTACTCACCTGCCCCCGTCTGAGAAACCTGTTCCTCCTGTGGAGGGTCTCCTTTTCTGCTGTTCACGGATCCTTGTGAGGGTAAGTGTGTAGGCAGCAGGAGGCTCTGGCTTCTACCCCTAACCACAGCTGCCCTGCAGACCTAACGGGGGCTGCCTCTAGCTTCCGGGGCTACCAGCCCCATATCATGCTTTGGGCTGGAGATGAATGGATTTCTTTTTCCTTCCATAACCATGGGCTTTGGAAGTGCTTTTGGGAGGACTTGACTTCTAGATAATAACGGGTTGTTAACAAGCCTGAATGTGAATTTACACAGCAATTTAGAGTTCGCAAAGCCCTTTCACATATCTTGTCTCATTTTCCCTCTGATTAACTGTGAGGTCATTAGAGCAGGAATTTTTATTCCCATGGTACAGATGAGGGAATAGAGGTCCAGGAAAAATTAAATAATTCACCAGTCACAGGGATAGACTCAGGAGCTTTTCCTGCAGCATAAACCAGAATAGTTTTGAGGTTTTTTTCTGTCATATTTGAGACACTGGTGAAATATTTCTCTTGTAAATAAATAGCCATGTGCATGCATGCTCAATCAGTTCGGTTGTGTCTGACTCTTTGCAATCCCATAGACTGTAGCCCGCCAGGCTCCTCTGTTCATGTGATTCTCCAGGCAAGGATACTGGAGTGGGTTGCCATGTCCTCCTCCAGGGGATCTTTCTGACCCAGGGATTGAACCCTTGGCTCCTGAAACTTCGGCATTGCAGATAGATTCTGTACCCACTGAGGCACCTGAGTTGCCCAATAAATAGCCATAAAAATAAATACACAGCCATCAAAATTTGAAGATTAATACTCTGATTTTTTCCATTGAAGAAACAAAGACCCAAAGAGGTAAAATGATTTTCCCAAGTAATGCTAAGTAAGGGTTCAAGGTGAAGCCTGAACCCATTTCTCTTGCTTCCAGGTCAGTTCCCCCCACCTTGTTATTTAAAAAAAAATAAGCCCGGAGCTGAGGGGCCTCTGGGGAGCAGCCCTAGTGAGCTGGGTCACCTCATTTCGTGAGGGCCAGCCCTGGGGGAGGCTCCACAGACTTAATTAAAGCCAGCAGGAGCATATTTGAAGCAGGAGAAGCAAAAGAGTAAGGGCAGCAAAGAGCAGGCTAAGCCAAACCCACCTCTTCCCACTAGACACTAACCTGGGCGTTCTGCAGGCTGGAGCCCAGGTCAAAACCAAGGTGCAGGATGCTTGAGGGGCAGCGCCGGGGGAGGGCAGAGGACTGGAGCAGGAAGGCAGAGTGACCTGAGGAGGCTCGGGGGCGGTCACAGCTCTTTTTTTGGAAAACCAGTTCCCAGGGCCAAGATGCTGGTGATCACCAGAGTAACCAGCTAGGCTGCAGGGGCCGGAGGACACAGGAATCCCAAACAAAAAGTGCTCATCAAAGGTTCAGGGACACATTTTAAAAGGTTCAGGGACACACCAGATCCTGCTACTATACTTTCTTTTGGAAGGTCTACTCACCTGCCCCCGTCTGAGAAACCTGTTCCTCCTGTGGAGGGTCTCCTTTTCTGCTGTTCACGGATCCTTGTGAGGGTAAGTGTGTAGGCAGCAGGAGGCTCTGGCTTCTACCCCTAACCACAGCTGCCCTGCAGACCTAACGGGGGCTGCCTCTAGCTTCCGGGGCTACCAGCCCCATATCATGCTTTGGGCTGGAGATGAATGGATTTCTTTTTCCTTCCATAACCATGGGCTTTGGAAGTGCTTTTGGGAGGACTTGACTTCTAGATAATAACGGGTTGTTAACAAGCCTGAATGTGAATTTACACAGCAATTTAGAGTTCGCAAAGCCCTTTCACATATCTTGTCTCATTTTCCCTCTGATTAACTGTGAGGTCATTAGAGCAGGAATTTTTATTCCCATGGTACAGATGAGGGAATAGAGGTCCAGGAAAAATTAAATAATTCACCAGTCACAGGGATAGACTCAGGAGCTTTTCCTGCAGCATAAACCAGAATAGTTTTGAGGTTTTTTTCTGTCATATTTGAGACACTGGTGAAATATTTCTCTTGTAAATAAATAGCCATGTGCATGCATGCTCAATCAGTTCGGTTGTGTCTGACTCTTTGCAATCCCATAGACTGTAGCCCGCCAGGCTCCTCTGTTCATGTGATTCTCCAGGCAAGGATACTGGAGTGGGTTGCCATGTCCTCCTCCAGGGGATCTTTCTGACCCAGGGATTGAACCCTTGGCTCCTGAAACTTCGGCATTGCAGATAGATTCTGTACCCACTGAGGCACCTGAGTTGCCCAATAAATAGCCATAAAAATAAATACACAGCCATCAAAATTTGAAGATTAATACTCTGATTTTTTCCAAGGAAGAAACAAAGACCCAAAGAGGTAAAATGATTTTCCCAAGTAATGCTAAGTAAGGGTTCAAGGTGAAGCCTGAACCCATTTCTCTTGCTTCCAGGTCAGTTCCCCCCACCTTGTTATTTAAAAAAAATAATAAAGCAAATTATGGTTCTGGGTCAGAATTGTGCGTGTGTCCTTACTCTCTCCTAAGTCTTTCTTGCCAGGATCCAGACAAAACCTCAGAACTGAGGGCAGAAAGGAGCCTTAGTCCCTGTCTGAGGCATGGGGTCTTACATTTCACTAACAAGGACACCAAGGCCACACAGAAGTGGCTTTCCTCATATCATACAGTAAGTCAGAGGCAGAAACAGGAGGAACCAAGACCTCTTGGGGCTTCAGGGCAGTGTTCTTCCACTGTCTCCTCAGGTTGCCCTAACCTCCTACCTCAAAAAATTCCTGACTCTTTACTCACTGGCATCCAATTACCTCCCAGCTCCTCATAACCAGGTGAGGACTCTTCTCAAGCCATTCCACATTGATATTAATAGCAGTGGTTTTCCCTCTGCATCCCTGCCCTAGCACTGGGTACAAGACAGCTGGCTACAATAAGACTATCTGTGCCCAAGAGGGACTTCCTGGTGTCTCAGATGGTAAAGAATCTGCCTGCAATGCGGGGACTGGGTTTGAATGCTGGGTCAGGATGATCCCCCAGAAAAGGAAATGGCAACGCACTCCAGCATTGTTTGCCTGGAGAATCCCATGGACAGAGGAGCCTAGTGGGCGAAAGTCTGTGGGGTCACAAAGAGTTTGACATGACTGAGCATAGAGTCACAACCTACTGCAGTGTAGAGATGGTGGAGGTGAAGGAGGCAGGTGTCTTTCTGTCTATGTCCCTAATTCTGGAAAGCTTTTCATGCTTTCTCCCTTGGTAGCCCTTGATGTCATCATACTGTTGGCATAGGACTTCAAATCAGCCTCCATGGGGGACCGTCAGACCACATCAAGGGAGGCTGATGATGGGCTTATGCTCTCCTTCTGCTCTGGACATATCTGATTCTCAGCTCTAGTCAACCCTGTCTCTGAGGGGCTCATCCAGTTTCGCATTCCCAACATATACACACAGTACCAGGGACAATGCTGCACCAGATATTTGATATTTATTATATATTATTCAAATATATTATCATATTTATTAATGCAGCATGTTATATTTATATGTTGTTTATTTATATGATCATATATATATACAAATGTATGTTTATTAGCACCATATTATATGAATAATTATTATATATAGAATATAATGTATCAGTTCAGTTCAGTTCAGCTCAGTCGCTCATTTGTGTCTGACTCTTTGCAACCCATGAATCGCAGCATGCCAGGCCTCCCTGTCCATCACCAACTCCTGGAGTTTACTCAAACTCACGTCCATCAAGTCAGTGATGCCATCCAGTCATCTCATCCTCTGTCGTCCCCTTCTCCTCCTGCCCCCAATCTCTCCCAACATCAGAGTCATTTCCAATGAGTCAACTCTTTGCATGAGATGGCCAAAGTACTGGAGTTTCAGCTTTAGCATCAGTCCTTCCAATGAACACCCAGGACCGATCTCCTTTAGAATGGATTGGTTAGTAATATAAAATATACTCCCATATTGTATGTATATAATAGTATAATATATGGCATTAACATAATATATAACATAAATGTTATTTAATGCTAATTGATCCATTAATAATTAATATAATCCCTGTATATTCATGTAGTACTGAACCCCAAGGGAGACAGAAAGATCCTGAGCAATGTATTTCATTAGTTACAAGAGTAAGAACTAAACCCCAAATGTGCTTCCCCAAATATTTATCTTACACATTTGCAGTATCTTTAAAGACTTCTTAGGACCCTCGTTCTCATTAGTTTCTCTCTCCCAAACTACTAGTTTTCTAAGACTGAAATGTACTAGCTTCACTTATGTTCCTGACATGCTGTAAAATTACTAAACAGTTATCAACAGAATGCTATGTCCTGGCCAAACCACACAGATGCCTGTCTGATGGTCTGGGGTTAGTTGGAAGCATGCAATCTGTGAGTTCTGCAAGATTCTAGATTTGGAAAATCCCCACAAGTATCTGAGGGTAGGGAGGATGGATCCATGGTTGTTTCTGCATCTCACATTACCCTTGTCACATGCCTCAGTTTACTCACCTGCAACAGGGTTGAGTGAGGTCACTGGAATAATTGTCCCTCACAATGGGGCTGTGAGAAACAATTAGAGAAAGATTGCAATGTGTTTGAATGAACAAATTCAAATGAAAAGCCACTTGAATGGGTCTCTGGAGAACAACAAACAGACTTTTACAAGTTCACAGTTACTTAGCTAAGATCAGGTGATGATATTTTATTTGAGAAAAAAGAAAACATTATGTGCTAGCAGAGTTGCCCATGCTTGGGCCAAGAGAGGGCCATCTGTGGGAAGGGAGGGGGTGCTGCCTGCTTTGGGGCCCCATGGGGAACAGTCACCCTTTCCGGTCACACGCTGGTAGAGTTGTCCCTATCGCTTTGGTCCTGCCATCTCCCTGCCCGGATGTTTGGCTTTCCCTGACATCCCCTTCCATGGCAGGCTTTCCGCTTTATGTCTTCTTCCTGGGTTTTCATTTTCTTAGCTTTTGTCTTGTTTTAGAAAATTATCAGATAAAAATGCCCCCCTCCAAAGCCCAAGATCTAGCTGTGACATATGGTACTGTCTTTATCTCCCATTTTCCAGATATTCTTCAGGAATAAGAGGGTCATAAGAGGGTCAGAGAGGGCTCTCTGGCAAAGATATTTTTTCTTTTTTCTATGTTTATATAGTTTTATCTTTTCTTCTTTCTTTTCCTTCCTTCCCCTATTTTCTTCTCTCTTTCCTTTAGAAAAAGATTTTCAGGATTCTTAGTGCAGTGTATAGATGTAGATATCTGTGGGGTGGCATAAGCGGCTTTGTCCATTCCAACAGCTCAGCAGGAAATATTCATGATGCTTTATCTCAAAACTCATATAGACTGCTCTGCTCTAGTACTGAAAAATCACACCTTCGTTCTCTTTGGAAATGTAAGGGGCCTCTGGGCCTCAGTTCCCACTTGGAGTAACAGCAGCTCTGAGTCTGGAAGGATGGAGAGAAGCAATTCTACTCTCATCAGCCTCATTCGTGCTGTGGCCCTGCTCCTCCACCTTTGAGGTTGTTCAGTCCCCAGGAAAATTAGCTGGTAAGAGACCCATAGTTGGGCCGGCTATGCAGTAACTACTGTAGTATTTTGACTCATCATACAATTTCTCTGCATCCCATTTATTTATAAGTAAACAGGAAAAAAGTGAAAGTGAAAGCCACTCAGTGGTGTCCGACTCTTTGTGACCCCATGATTATACAGGCCACAGAATTCTCCAGGCCAGAACACTGGAGTGGGTAGCCATTCCCTTCTCCAGGGGATCTTCTCAACCCAGGGATCAAACCTGGGTCTCCTGTATTGCAGGCGGATTCTTTACCAGCTGAGCTACTAAGGATGCTTGGACTGAATCAATGGATTTCAAAATTTTACATTTTTCAACAGTAGAATGCTTTTCGCAAAATCTTGCATAGGACCTCATTATAGGAAACAGATAAAAGTGGAGCTGCCCTGACTGAAGGTGGATAGAGGGCTCAGTCCTTTAATCCAGGGCCCAGGCTGGGGAGTAGTAGAGGAGATGTCCACTGTGGGCCCTTCCAGTTCCAATATGCGATGATTCTTGTGCCACAGCCTCTGACTCCTGCTGAGGATGCAGGAGAGGAGTAAGGATCTATAGTATCCCCCTCTCTCCCTGTGTCCCAGCTTCCTCATTCCACAATAACTGGTTGAAAATAGAATTCTTCGGTTGTGGCCTGACATTAAGGAAAAAACATCCAGGCCCCTCCCAGCCCCGCCTCCCAGCCCCCACAGCCCACTGTTGCGTTCTTCCTTAGCCTCCCAGTTTCCGAGGCCCTGGCAGATGTGAAGGCTGACCTGGGATGAGACCTTGAGGGGAGCTGGTGACCTCACAGAGGAGGAGATCAAAGGAGGCTGAGTTCATTTGACCCACGCTGCCGAGTCCAGGGCCAGGGCCAGCTGTGAGCGCAGAGGGAGGGCACGGGAGCCCTCCAGGCAGGGAGCAGGGAGGATCCCGAGCCTTCGCCCGCACCCAGGTGGTACCTGCTCTCCCTCACACTCATTTTTGTGGCAGACAGTTGGCGGGGGGCGGGGGGGGGGGCAGAATTTCTGGTTGTTTTGTTTCTTTTAACTAATTCCTCATCCTCTACTTCTCTCCCACCTCTTTAGACTTTATAGGAATTTTTGGTTGTTCAACACACCCTCCTTCCTGTCAGACGATATTTCATTTCTCACATTCCACCCCCGAGGCCTAGGTTAGCAAAGCCCAGCTGCCCCTGTTAACCTAGGTGAGATATTAAACCCACCCACCCTGGGAGTCACCCGTCAGCATACCCGAGCCGTGGGTCCTCTCCGTGGTGAAGCGGAGGTGATAACAGTTCTCATGGTATTTTCAATTAAAAATTCCTGAAATGTTTCCAACATCAGCCAGCCAGAAAGGAGGGTGATAGCGAACAAATGGTGACAAGGAGAGAGAGAGAGAGGAGAGCGAGGGGGCGGCGGGTGTGGGGCGGGGAGCAAATATGCGAGGAGCCCCGAGTCAGCGAGGAGGCCACGGAGGGTGAAACCAGGAAGAGAGAGGCAGCAAAGAAGACGAAGGGCACAAACCAGGCTGCTAAAGTAGACCAGGAGGCCTGAGAGAGCAGCAGAACCTGCCTGTGAACAACTGAAACAAACAAAAGATAAAGTGCTTTGGCTACAAGTCAAAAAATTGCAATCAAGTTAGCTGGCATTTAGTTGGCATTCGTTAGCCAAGTTTTATGTAATGTCCTTAATTATTCTTTAGTATTACTTTTTGCCATGTCCTATATTAAGCTAACCAGAGAACCCATCCCCAAAATGTGCCTGAGGTCACAAGGAAGGGAACTACAGAGATCTAAGCCTTTTCAGGAAGGAGTACAACTTTTGTCCCTAAGTCTCTGGTTGTCTTTTGAGCGGTTAGAGAACTCAGCCCAGCCTGACCGACCGCCAAGGCAGGTACTTGGCAAACTCTTGTTGTTGAAACCGATGTGGTCACCCATCCTGTTGAGGAGGGAGGTCCACAGACAAAGATAAATATGAGAGAGATGGGGAAAGGCCGTTATGTAACATTCCCAAACACACCACTTCAGAGAGTGTGTGGAGGAGGAAATGAGAACCATTCATTTCAAAAGCATTAAAGCAAAGTAAAAGCCCCATAGGCACCCAGTCCACACAGAGCTGTAAAGTAAAAGCCTCATATGCACCCAGTCCCCACGGAGCTCTGCAGACAAAGGGGATCACTGGATCTACAGGAACCACTGCCCTCCAGGATCTCAAGGAAATAGCCACACAATGCTTTTCTCGAGAGTGTGGGATTCCCCTCCAGGGCCTCTCAGCCCAGGCAGTTGTGTCCCTGAGATCCAGGCTGCCCGTGTCAGAAACCCTGTCCAGTGTACCTCCTCCCCCTCCACTATCATCTATCCCACATCCGTTGTAACCACAGCTCAGGCCAGCAGCCCATCTCAGCTGGGGTAGCTCCCCATGGCCTCCCTGCAGCCGCTCTTGCTCCCTCTAATCCACTGTTCACCCTGTAGCCACAATGATCTAAAAAGTGCTGCGTGGCAGCCTGCATATGGCTTCTCATGGCCCTCCAATCAAGTCCAACAGATGCAGCCTGGGTGACAGCCTCTGCTGGGATTGGTCTCTGCATCTCTCTAGCACCCCCCTGCAACTCTCCCCCGCTACACTGCTGGACACCACCCCCTCCGCCGCTGCCCCGCTGCCCCCACAGACTTCTTCCTGTCCTGTGAATACACAGAATTCTGTTCTGCCACAAGGGTTTAGCACCTGTAATCTATATGTTGGGGCCTTTCCTTTCTGTGGTACAGGCATTCTCCCTTAGAAAGGGAAGAGAAATATCAACAGGAGTTGTATGATCTCCCTGGCTTCTGNGACTTCTTCCTGTCCTGTGAATACACAGAATTCTGTTCTGCCACAAGGGTTTAGCACCTGTAATCTATATGTTGGGGCCTTTCCTTTCTGTGGTACAGGCATTCTCCCTTAGAAAGGGAAGAGAAATATCAACAGGAGTTGTATGATCTCCCTGGCTTCTGGGGTCCTCTGCTGGTCTGTATTCTCTGTCCCTTTAGTAACTGCAGGATGTGACGAGACATCTGGGGAAATTCCCCAGTAACTCCCCTGTCTCCGTACCTGCAACACCACCATGTCTGTTCCCACTGACAGACCACATACTAACTCCAAATTAGTCATTAGTAGCTGTTTTCCTGACAGTTTAAAGAACATCCCTATCTGTACCACCTGGAAAAATAGGGAGTTCTGACTTATCAGGCTAACTTGTCCCTTGGGTTGAACAAGGGTGTAAAGCTTGACCTTAGTCTTTAAATAGATAGTATCCTCCTTGGAAGAAAGGTTATGACCAACCTAGATAACATATTCAAAAGCAGAGATATTACTTTGCCAACTAAGGTCCGTCTAGTCAAGGCTACGGTTTTCCCAGTGGTCATGTATGGATGTGAGAGTTGGACTGTGAAGAAGGCTAAGCACCGAAGAATCGATGCTTTTGAACTGTGGTGTCAGAGAAGACTCTTGAGAGTCCCTTGGACTGCAAGGAGATCCAACCAGTCCATTCTGAAGGAGATCA
>SJYT01075753.1:208275-218434 GCA_006410635.1 Cephalophus harveyi
AATATTTGAGGATCCCCAAAATTCATATGTTGAAGCCCTAATCTCCTATGGGGTGGTATTAGGAGATGGAGCCCTTTGGGAGATAATTAGATATAGATGAGGTCATAAGGGTGGAGTCCTCACAATCAGATTAGTGTCCTCAGAAGAGGGAAAAACACCAGAACCTCCTTTCCACGTGCACACACAAGAAAGGCCATGTGAAGACACAGTGAGAAGATGGCTGACTGATCCAGCAAGTAGGCACGCAGTGCAGTTCAATCACTTAGTCATATCCAACTCTTTGCAACTCTATGAACTGCAGCACACCAGGCTTCTCTGTCCATCACCAACTCATGTCCATCGAGTCAGTGATGTCATCCAACCATCTCATCCTCTGTCATTCCCTTCTCCTCCTGTCTTCAATCTTTTCCAGCATCAGTCTTTTCCAGTGAGTTAGTTCTTCACATCAGGTGGCCAAAATATTGGAGTTTCAGCTTCAGCATCAGTCCTTCCAATGAATATTCAGGACTGATTTCCTTTACAATTGACTGGTTTGATCTTCTTGCAGTCCAAGGGACTCTCAAGAGTCTTCTTCAACACCACAGTTCAAAAGCATCAATTTTTCAGTGCTCAGCCTTCTTTATGGTCCAGCTCTCACACCCATACATGACTACTGGAAAAACCATAGCTTTGACTACATGGACCTTTGTTGGCAAAGTAATGTCTCTGCTTTTTAACATGCTGTCATGGCCCAGCCTATCAGAACAAGACCCAGATTCCCCCATAGTCAGTCTCTCCCATCAGGAAGCTTCCTCAAGCCTCTTATCCTTATCCATTGGAGGGCAGACAGAATAAAAACCACAGTCACAGAAAAATAACCAAACTGATCACATGGATCACAGCCTTGTCTAACTCAATGAAACTATGAGCCATGCTGTGTAGGGCCACCCAAGATGGATGGGTCATGGTGGAGAATTCTGACAAAATGTGGTTCACTGGAGAAGGGAATGGCAAGCCACTTCAGTATTCTTGCCTTGAGAACCCCACAAACAGTATGAAGTGGCAAAAAGGAGTCACTCACCAGACACTGAATCTGCCAGCACCTTGATCTTGGACTTTTAGCCTCTAGAACTATAGGAAATAAATATCTGTTGTGTAAGCTACATGTTATAGCAGCTTGAGCTAAGACACGCCTCAGGATTCTCACCCCTCTCAGGAGAAAGGCACAGTGCCCCTGGCTCAAGTGCTGGGAGATGTTAATGGGCCATTTCTCCTCCCAGGCTTCTCCCTTCCTGGAGGGGCAGAGTCCCAGCAATTGCTTCATCTGCATTTTTGTCTTTCTCCCCTGGGGGGAAGCCTATCACTGGTTTCTTCTTGAAACTGCAAGCATATGCCATTGTGGAAACCAACTTTTTTCTGACGATGACACAGTCTAATCTGTGAAGAAAACCCTTCTTCTTTTTTTTTTTTTCTTTTCTATTTACATGACTCTGACCTTGTGAAATAATCCATGTCTTTTTATGCCAGATGTGTATTTGTCTCCTTCCTGAAATATGCTCATTACAAAAAGCCCCTCACCTCAACTTCCATCCCCACATTAACTTCATTTCTCTGCCCCCATTCAGGATGCAGGGCACAATATTCATACCGTTTCCCCCTGGAAAGTGAAAGAGGGCTCATTTCAGCTCCTCTCCATAGGCATGCTTTACCTTCAGACTATAAGGTTCCTCCCTCCCCAGTTTCTTTATCTGATTGGCTTATGCTTGTCTTTCACTTCTCAGCTCAAAGTTCCTAAGGGAGTTCATTTATTTTTTCATTAATTCATTTATTCCTTGCTTCCTTGCTCTGTACCAGCCCTGGGACCAGATGTTGGTGATACAATGATGAGCCAAGACCAGCACACCCCTATGGAGCCCACAGTCTTGTGGGAGCAGACAGTCCAGTGGGAAGGCATAAGAGTGCCACTGTGATAAGCTCCAGGAATGCGTCACTGGACAAACTGGACCTATTTAGAGAGAGAAGTGAGGGAGCCATATGAGCATTCCAAGCAGGGGAACAACCTGTGGAAAGGTCATTCATCAGTAGGGAGCAAAGCACGTATTAGGAATTAAAAGAGGCATGAGGTGGCTGGGGCAGAGTGTAGACCGTGTTTTAGTTTGAATTTGGGAAAAGAGAAAATGGCAGAATATCAGGACTTTATGGGGTATGCTCTGGAGTTTGTCTTGATTCTAAGAGCAAAGAGACATTGAGGTTTTCAGTGTGGGGTTCGGGTAGGGGTGTGGAAGGAACAGGGGTAAGGGTAAGGGTGACATGATCAAGTTTCCTTTGCAGAAGATCACTGTGGCTGTATTGTATAGAATGGCTTGCAAGGGCCCCGGAGATGGGGTCAGATCCAGGAGGTGTAGTATAGACGAGCGGTAACAGTGCTAGAGGAGACAATGCAGTGAGGATGCAGCGAGGGCGAGATTCTGGAAGATTCTTAGGAGCGCAATCAAGGGGATGTGGTGAGGGACTGGGAGTGGGGAGTAAGAGGGTATGAGGATGATTCCTGGGTTATTAGCTTCCACACAGGGGTTGGGAACAGGAGTCCTGATTTCCCAGATAGATGGGACTAAAATAGGACCTGTTTTGGGAGGGCAGATCATGAGTTCTATTATGCCCTCACTGTACAAACCCACTGCCGCACTCAGCAGTGTTGTCATTAATCATTATCTAGGTAGTTGTGTGTTTATTATATGCATTTCCTGGAGAAATATTAGTTCCATGTGGGTGGGACTTGGTCTTATTCACCAGGAAATTCACAGGGCCTGACTTGTTGGCTTTCAGCAAATGTTTGCTGAATGGATTAGTGACCATCTGCCTCAGTCTGTCTGCCTATGGGAAATCTCCATTTGAAATATTTGCCATTTCTGTAGCCTCCAAGTACCCTAGCCTGAATTTGTTATTAATGTTACATGCTGGAGTTGAAAAGCACTGGGCCTACAGTCAAAAGATCTGGGTGAAGTCCCACAAGTTATGTGCTATGCTAGCAAAAGGTCTACAGATGAGTTAGAAATATTCAGAAGTAAGTTCCCTCCGGAATAGAGCAACCTGGAAGCCAAACCAGTCAGAATACAAACACAGCAAATGGAGAAGTGGTGAGTATCATTCTGAAGGGGCTAGTTTTAACACATCCTATAATAGCTTATTTTATCATTTCCTTTTTATTATTCTTAAATGGTGGGATCAGAGTAAATCAAGGGTGTCTAAAAAGGGATTGAGATTTCCCCCAACAGTGGGGCTTCCCCAAAAGGAATCTCTCCTGGAGACATTTCTCTAAGAGACCTTGCCTCTTTCATCATTCTTTTCTTGGGAAGAAATCAGAAGTCAGAGGGCTTAGGGTGTGGGCTCTGAGTCACAGGAGGAGGGGGGGACCCAGCCTCAGGAGTCCTGGTTCCAGACCCAATCTGCCATGTGATGATAGATAAGCTAGCCCCACCCTAGACAGAGCCTGAGTTTCTGCATGTAGAGGATGAAGACCTTGTACTAATTTAATGCCAATTCCCAGGGTGGCTTTAGGTACTGGGGGCATTGTTGCAGAGGCAGGAGAGATGGTGGCTTACAAGGCTAAAATCAAGGAGACCAGAGTTGGTGGGATGAGGCTGCTGACCTGACACCAGGAGGCAGGAGCTGGGGTCAATTCTGTTGGCTCATCATCAGAACCCCAGTCTAGAGTGGGATCCCCATTATTTTCTATCACAGTGCCCTATTTTTGAACTATACAAATTATGCAACTTTAAATACTGTGTGATTATGTTTTAAACATGTCCCTGCCACCAGGCTATAAGTTGTATTAAAAGCCCATTCTGTATGAATAGAACTTAGCACAGTACCTGACAGGCACAGAGTAAATGGAGATCTTCTGAATGAATGGATGGAAGGATGGGTGAATAGGTGGAAGGAGGAGTGTGTGAGTAAGTGAATATGGAAACAGCAGTTTCTAAGCTTCACCATTCCCTGTTCTGCTGGGACTTCTGCCCTTTTTTTTTTTTTTTTTTTTTTTAATAAGCTCACTTCCTCTTCCCCAATGACAGCTCCCATCCCCAAACTTAGCAGAGCTCACACCACTGTCCCTGGCCCAGGAGAAGACCTAGATCTCTTCAGCTCACTTGCCAGGCTCAGCAGTGGGATTACTACTTCTGTGGCTGCTATCTGGTAATCGTTGCTTCTACGATTAGAAAGGTTAGAAATTAGCCCAGTTCTGAAGATTGCTTCACAGAGATTAGCTGCCATTCAATTTCCGGTTTACTAGGAGTTTACCAATACCTCCAAGATGACTGTGGTTCAGACAACAACAGCAGCTCCATCACTGTGTTCTTATTACTTGGTAAGTTGTGCTGAGTACTTCCTAAACATCAGCATTCATTCTCCCAGCATCCCAGTGACATGGATGCTATTCTTACTTCCATTTCAGAGATGGGGCATGGAGGCACTGGGGTGGGGCGGGGGCTCTCCATCACCACGCAAGTAGTAATGGGCTGAGTTTGCATTTGGATTCAGGCAGTCTGAGTGCTGAGACCATGCCTGTACCCATACGATAACTTCTTCTTGTTCTAAAAGTGTGTTCCCTTCATCTGAGTTCACCTCCAGCTGTGAGATTACTATTCTGGGGTTCATACTGGGTAATGCCCAAGTAATGCCCAATTGCAAAGTGGGCTGGTGTGGAGAGGGCTGCTGTGTCCCTGGGAGAGGAAATATTTTGATTTTGGCGTGTCAGTGGTGCGTACAAGTTCTGCAGATTGTCCTCCAGGGGCTGCAGGCTGTGCTTTCAGGAAATGCTCGTGTCCACTCTGGATGTGATCAGCCCAGGGAGGAGGGCCAGGTGCCCAAACTCTGAATGCCAAGTGTGGGCCTAAGACATCAATGATTCTCACACCTTGACTTCCTGATGGCAGGATGCAGAAACTCTGCTGCAACAGAGCTCATCTCTTTCTCACTGCATTTATTTCAATTTTAAACAACAAGGATTTTAAAAAATCAAATTTTGGAATTAAATCCCAAAGTGTGCCAAATAGCAGATTATAACACATGGAGAATCGAAGAGTATTTCGTAAAGCACCATCTTAATGTAACAGAAATGCTCCCAAATTAGTGTTTTTAACCTTTTTTTTTTTTTAATTGCTTGGCTTAAAATCAACTCTTAAACAAGCCTGGAACCAATATGCTGTTGTTTCTTCTGTTTGTATCAGTCTTACAGCTGTTGCCTTGCTAGGATTAATTTGTCTCCAAGGGGTTTCAACACTATCCTCCCTAGTGTATTTTCAGAGCCCATAATGTCATATAATCGGGACCATGTTATTTTTGTCTGAATCCCTGGGAGTGATGTAAGAGGAAAAAGGAAACCAGCTAACTCCCAACCATTTGACCAAAGGTTAAATTAGTCTTGGCCTTTCCCCAGCTGGACAGAATGCTGCTCAGTCAAACATTTATTCCACCCAGAAGAATGGAAGTCCTCTTCGTTTCTTCTTGAGTTGTTTTCCTTATGATATTCTTCCCCATCGTGCCCCCAAATAATGCACCAATGCTCATTTCCCCCTCCTGGGCCCCTACCATCTTTACGTTGTTCATTATGGATCATTAGTGTTAGGTAGAAACATGTAGAAAAAGTCTTATGAGACAGACAAAGATTCTGACGTAGGAACTGGAGACATGTTTTCCTGAAGAAAGACTTCAAGCTGCTAAGTGACTGGAATGAGAACACCCTGATTGGTCCCTTGGTCTTGACACAGTGCGGATGCACAGCACTGCCAGCATCTTGGGAACACCCTGATGGTTCAGACAGCAGCTTCTTCTGAAGCCAAGCAGGACGAGCCAAAACCCCTGGATGAGCTAGTAGCTGATCATCTTAAAAGACCCATAGACATATTGATTTTCACTCCATCAAACTTCTACTTCCTGTAAGTGCAAGATGGAACCTGACAGCCGGTCTTGAAAAATTAACATCTCTCCACTGACACTCTTTTATATGTGAAGAAACTTCAGGGTGTGAGCTGTGACTATCGAATGAGGTAGCAGGCCTGGTGAAATAGTCATGTTTCCTTTGGGTGTTTTTCTTCTGTCAGCAAGCAGGTTTACCCAGTGGTAAACTAGAGTTTTCTGGAAAACAAAAAGTGCCCCCCTTCCCAGGAGTAGGGGACACTGAGGTAGAGGAGAATGAGCTGAGACTTTGGAACTAGAAGGAAAAAAAAGCAACAGCTGACATCCATGAAACTTTACCAGGTGTGTGCCAAGCACTCTGCGTGGATGATCTCCTTCCGCCTGCGCAGTGATTCCAAGGGGCAGGCATTTTTGTTGCCCCCATTTTCCAAGAAGGATACTGAGATTCTGAGAGTTTGAGTAAAAGGCCTAAAGTCACAAAGACAAGAAGTAGGAGCTCGGTTGGATTGTTGGGACAGGTTTCCTAGGCTGCTCCATACTGCTTCCCTGGGAGTGGGCTGTGCATGCAACCTCGGCATCTTCTTCCTTGAAGTGGAAACAATAAGACTTGTCTTTCCTACAGTCAGGGTGGTTATAAGAGTCTAGGGACCTACAGATGTGGAAAAATGTGGGCCTGTGAAACCATGTGCAAATGTTTGTTATTTTATGACTGAGAAGTGAGGAACCCCGGGGACCAGCTGCCTCATGAGCCTCTGTTCATAGCCTGAGCTCTTATAATTTGTAGGATAGTTTGGGGCGATAGGGATCTATGTGAATGGTGGTGGTGATATTTCAACTCTTAATGGACGATGTGTGAAGACAAGCAGAAGCAAGAGAACAGGAAAGGGATCCCAGATAACAAGGGCGACACCATGTCACAGAGAGAGGAGAGGAGACCAGATGTTGCAGTATCAATCCTCAGGTCAGTTACTCTCCGTCTTGCCTCCTAGCCTGAGGTCCATTGGTCCTCACCCAATCAGATTCTGTCAAAGGCACCCTGCAAAGAGCTCTCACATCTGACTTCTCTCTCTGCTCTGTATCACTGTTCTGGTTCAAGTGCCCATCACTACTCACCTTGACCTTGTCATAGCCTCTGCTTTCTTCTCCATGCCTCCACTCTCATGCCCTTCCTCCACCCTGCCATGAGAAATCTTACCCTTCAAAGGCTACACAATTCCTTGAAGAATCATGTCTAAATTCTGAGCACGAGTTACTACCCTTTAGGATCTGGGCATGTAGCCTCAGGTGAACCACATCTCACAGTCCTATATTCCAGCCACATCGAACCACTGGCCACTACCAATGCATGACATTTCCTCGCTCAACCTTTGTGCTTTTACTATTTGGGAGGTAGGGAAATGTCCTTCTCTTCCTTACCTAGAGAACTCCTATGCAAGGTCCAGCTCATGAACTGTCATTCTGTATATTCCGATTGTATTCACATTATCCAATAGTATTGTTCACCACCTAATGTGAAGAGCCGGCTCATTGGAAAAGACCCTGGTGCCAGGAAAGATTGGGGCCAGGAGGTGAAGGAGGCCACAGAGGATGAGATGGTTGGATGGCATCATTGACTCAATGAATGTGAGTTTGAGTAAACTCCAGGAGATACTGAAGGACAGGGAAGCCTGGTGTGCTGCAGTCCGTGGGGTCACAGAGTCAGACATGACTGAACAACTGAACAACGACAAACAGTATTGTAATTATTTAATACCTGTCATTCTCACTCAGGGGTTCTTAGCTCTAGGAACTACGTGTTAGTCACTAGATCTATAATCCCCAGTGTTGCTGTTGGGCGCACAGAAGGCACTTGAGAGAGGTTTTATGAAACAATGAATGACCCTCTAAATTTGGGATTGGGCTCATATGCAAGAAGGGTCTTCCTCTTCTCTTTGTTCAGTTCACCGGCTGTGTTCTCCCACAAACTTTCATGTGTTTTTCAACAACTGTAGAGACTGCATTCAGGCCTTATGATGTGATATGGCTACTTCTGATTATTCCTGAATTGGGGAGTGGGTGGCATGTAAAATATCTTAAAGCAAATAGGCCCTCCCGTAAAAGCTTTTCTTAATTGGAAGAAGAAAAGATTTAGGTTCAGTGCAAGGTTTGAACAAAATCTTTGCCTGTCAGTTAACCCAGGAAAATGGCCTCCCACACCCCCCTTATCTGCTCTTCTCACTGATTTAACAGAAAGAACTGGAATGTCGCTGACACCACCATGCTATCCAGAGGAGCAAGACTCAGAGCTGTTTTTTCCATCAAAAGGAAGTTATGTAAAGTCTGCAAGCTAAGGCATGTTTCGGTTAGTTTTTCTTGAAAACCTATTCTAATTCAGTGGGTTAATCATAGCTATTTTGGAGAAACGCTGTATTAGGTGGATAGTCTCAAAGCCAAAATGTCAGACATTTTAATTAGTCTAGTTGACTAATATTAATTATTTATATATATATATATATATAAATGAATTTATATATGTATAAATTCTGTTCTGAATTTTCCCTACCAACAAGCATATATAATAGCCTAAAAGTAGAAATAGATTTCACTTTTAACTGTTGCTAGTCTGATTACAAGTAAATTCTCTGTCGTTAAAAGCAACAACTTCAGGCAAATAAAAATGCCTGAAAATGACCACAGAAAATCTTTCCTTAGAAATATTTCTTGGGTTTAGCCAGAGTTCTAGATGAAACCAATTTATTTTCTAGGAAGTTGCTATACTGGGAACAGTAATCTGGTTCAGTGGTTCACAAATACTAACCCAATGATAAGTGAAAGGTAGGTGGCAGATGGAACTTGAAAGGAGATTTTTAAAGTGTTATTTCTAGATCCCCCTAGATAGATTGACTTCCCTGGTGCTCAGCTGGTAAAGAATCCACCTGCAATGCGGAAGACCTGGGTTCAATCCTTGGGTTGGGAAGATTCCCTGAAGAAGGGAATAGCTACCCATTCTAGTATTCTGGCCTAGAGAATTCCATGACCTGTATAGTCCAGGGGGTGGCAAAGAGTTGGACATGACTGAGCGACTTTCACTTTTTTGGGCTTCCCTGGTAGCTCAGCTGGTAAAGAATCCATCTGCAATGTGGGAGACTTGGGTTTGATTCAGGGAATGGCTACACACTCCAGTATTCTGGCCTGGAGATTTCCATGGACTATATAGTCCGTGGGGTCGCAAAGAATTGGACACGACTGAGTGACTTTAACTTCACTAGATAGATAGTGATTTGGTGTGTCTGGGAGGGGGAGCAAAACCCCAGCTAATCTGATGCAAAGCTGGGTTTGGGGTCCACTCCCATTCCATCGTTTACCTTGCATGGGTGCAACTTTAAGACAGGACCTTGGTACTTTCTTAAGTGGCACATCTATCTGAAACCTAAACTGTGTGTGGCAGTGCCCTGCATGCTGGTATTCTATAGCAAGAGCCACAGGCTACATGAAAATGTGTTCACCACTCAGAGAGCCAGAGTTTGGTGTTCCCGGGCAGTCAACAGCCTCTTCATATGTAAGTGATTTGTCACAGATTATTCTGGACTTACTCTATTGTGCAAGAGAAGTGGAATGGCCTAAATAAAAGCACTCAGCAGCCTCTGCTCTCACGAATTCTGAAGTTTTCCCCAGATCAGGATGGGAGGGACCGAATCTTTCAAGCTAGACTGTCTTCTTCACCTGGTACAAACGTGACCTGTGCATCTAAATGCTCGGGCCTTCCCTCTGAGGTCAATGGAAACCAGATACCTCAGCCTGTTCTTCAAGCTGTAGACCAGAGGCCTGACTGAGAGATAAACATTCTGAGGAAGCTTCTCAAGGATGAACGGGGGTGCAACTACCTGAGAACACCCAGTAATTCCTGGACTCTCTTATCTTGAAAACTGATTATGCAGAAACATAGTGGATTATTGGAAGATGGCTCATATGCAAGGCAGTAGGTGACCACAGGATATCAAACTGTTTCCTTTAGTAACCAGTAAGCCTTCTAGACTTCTTTGTCATTATATATATATATGTGTGTATAAGTGAAGTCAAGTGAGCCTTAGAAAGCATCACTACGAACAAAGCTAGTGGAGGTGATGGAATTCCAGTTGAGCTGTTTCAAATCTTGAAAGATGATGCTGTGAAAGTGCTGCACTCAATATGCCAGCAAATTTGGAAAACTCAGCAGTGGCCACAGGACTGGAAAAGGTCAGTTTTCATCCTGATCCCAAAGAAAGGCAATGAATGCCAAAGAAGG
>SJYT01075753.1:218833-249157 GCA_006410635.1 Cephalophus harveyi
AGAGTTCCAGAAAAACATCTATTTCTGCTTTATTGACTATGCCAAAGCCTTTGACTGTGTGGATCACAATAAACTGTGGAAAATTCTGAAAGAGATGGGAATACCAGACCACCTGACCTGCCTCTTGAGAAACCTATATGCAGGTCAGGAAGCAACAGTTAGAACTGGACATGGAACAACAGACTGGTTCCAAATAGGAAAAGGAGTACATCAAGGCTGTATATTGTCACCCTGCTTATTTAACTTATATGCAGAGGACATCATGAGAAATACTGGACTGGATGAAGCACAAGCTGGAATCAAGATTGCCGGGAGAAATATCAATAACCTCAGATATGCAGATGATACCATCCTTATGGCAGAAAGTGAAGAAGAACTAAAGAGCCTCTTGAGGAAAGTGAAAGAGGAGAATGAAAAAATTGGCTTAAAACTCAACATTCAGAAAACTAAGATCATGGCATCTGGCCCCATCACTTCATGGCCAATAGATGGGGAAACAGTGGAAATAGTGACAGACTTTATTTTCTTGGGCTCCAAAATCACTGCAGATGGTGACTGCAGCCATGAAATTAAAAGACGCTTACTCCTTGGAAGAAAAGTTATGACCACCTAGACAGCATATTAAAAGGCAGAGACATTACTTTGCCAACAAAGCTCTGTCTAGTCAAAGCTATGGTTCTTCCAGTAGTCATGTATAGATGTGAGAGTTGGACTATAAAGAACGCTGAGCCCCAAAGAAATGATTGAACTGTGGTGTTGGAGAAGGCTCTTGAGAGTCCCTTGGACTGCAAGGAGATCCAACCAGTCAGTCCTAAAGGAAATCAGTCCTGAATATTCACTGGAAAGATTGATGCTGAAGCTGAAACTCCAATAATTTGGCCACCTGATGTGAAGAACTGGCTCATTTGAAAAGACCCTGATACTGGGAAAGACTGAAGGCAGGAGGTCAAGGGGACAACAGAGATGGTTGGATGGCATCACTGGACATGAGTTTGAGTGAACTCTGGGAGTTGGTGATGGACAGGGAGGCCTGGTGTGCTGCCGTCCATAGGGTCACAAGGAGTCAGACATGACTGAGTGACTGAACTGAACTGAGTTATAAATCTGTCCAAGTTATTCCTTAGGGTGGAAACTTTTTAAAAAATCTTTTGGCAAGCAGAGAGAGATTCACTGACATCTTGCGTAATCAACAAGCACTGAAAGTCAAGACCTGACACATAGGAGAAACTTCTGCTGATCAGTAGGTGTATCTCCTACAGTGACAGTGAGAAGAAGAGCAAGCCAGGAGCTGTGAGCCCCATGCCACATACTAGAAAGGGCAACCTGGGGACAAAAGGGCTGGATGACCACAGCAGGGACAGCAGCTCCTCCCAGGCTCCCAACCCTTAGGGGAGAGAAGCCGAAAGTAAACCCCGTGTACTGAGCGTGTGCTCAATTGCTATAGACACTGGAAAAGGAAGATGAGCCACTAACACCCTCCAGGCCGCGTATAAAAGATGGCAGGTCTGTATCATAAAAACAAAGATTCTCAGATGCTACTGTGAGAATCGCATCACCAGAGTGGTCCAGGGGGCAGCTGGAGTCTGAAAGCTGGCTAGGCGGAGTACCCACGCTCCATCCATCACCTTCAAAGCAGCAGCCTTCTAAAAGCACTTAGTAGGGTAGGCTCTGCTGAGCAAACAAGTGTCCCATTTGCATTTCTCTGTTGCACTGTTTGCATTTTGCACTTCACCACTTGTCAGTACCCAAAGGTAGAAGTTCATTAAAACACCCTCCAGACTGCACAATGCTTCTTCTCAGGAGATAGGATTCCCTTCCCCACAGGAAAAGGTCTTACTTCAGGGAAGTCCAAGGACGCCCTTTATCTTCAAGACAAAGGACCTTGGTGCAAACCCCTTCCTCTCCTCATTTATATCTATAGTGCATACCTCCATAGATGCATCTCTCTCACTCTGATAAGCCTCTCTTGATTAAATTTGCAGGTTAGAGAGAGTTAAGTGCTTGACTCTATTCACATAAAGTTTCGTATGGACAGTGGGTCTGACTGGATGGAGCAGGATCAACCAATACATCTATGCAGACACATGCCCTGTGTTTAAGAACTGAGTGAGTATCTTTGTTCCCAAAAGAATCTTCTGGAAGTGATGAGCACTGACTCCCAAGGAGAGTATTTGTCTTTAATATTTCTATGTCATCTCCAGCTACCCTGGATCTGTTGACAGTTGGCACCTCATGAAGAGGGGGGACCTCACATGATTCTTGGCATGTTTTGATGAGTTTTTGAAACTTTTCTTAAAAGGTTACTTGGCTCTATCTACTCATGCTTATTTGCCACCCAAAACTAAAAATAAAAGTGTAACATTAGAAAGTATGATCACTGTTTCATAATGATACTTTTGACCTTTAGTGAGTCTTGAGTGAAAATATTGTTTTACTGCTTTTTCTCAGATGGACATCAGTGTGCAAATTCTGTCAATACGGCAAGATATTTGAGTTCTGTTAGAGAGTATCTCGGAGAAGGCAATGGCACCCCACTCCAGTACTCTTGCCTGGAAAATCCCATGGATGGAGGAGCACAAATATATGTTCTCATGGACTGTGTTTTAACATATTTATCCCAGCTCTGCAAAAATGACAAAGACCATATTCCAAACCTTTTTCACTGCTTAAATTAAAAAAAAAAAAATTTAAAACATGTCATTTAATTTAGTAGAAAGTTAAATCTTCTTTAAAACTCCTGGGCACACTATTTAAATGCTCTGCATCTTGATTTCCCCCTCTTTAATTTGTGAATAATAACAATACCTGCCTCACTGAGTCTTGGAGACCAAATGAGATAATATACGAACGTGCTTTGAAATTCAAAGACTAAATAGTGACTTATTTCCCTGGAGCATTGATTTGGAACAGGAGAATCACCACAACCAGGATGTGTTTCACCTCTGCCCTCAAGCAAAATACTCAGGCCATGAGTTAGGCTTTTACTAGAGTTACATTTTTCCTAAGCAAATCTGGTAAGATGTGTATAAAGAAAAAGACATTAACATTTTACAGGCACAGAAATGAAGCTGAGTCTGAGTGTTTTTATGCCTTGGAGAATTTAATTTTGTATTATTAGAGCACTAAGACTTGGGAACCAGAGTCTGAATCGGGAGTGTAAAGCTTACTGTATCACTTGGACAAGTCATTGAATCTCTCTGGTCTTCGTTCCCATGTCTATAGAAGGTCACTGGGCTAAATGTGGGCCTTCCTGTCTCCCAGATGGGATGATTTTTGCCACCCCATTATAGGAAGGAGAGCAATTATAGTAAAAGCTATATTATTAAGCCTTTCTACATGCCAGGCACTAAGTTGTTCACATGTATTGATTCATCTATCTGCATAACAACTGCCCTCGGCAAATTCTACTATTATGCTTACATCAAGAATGAGGAAACTAAGGCAGGAGAAGTTAGATGACTTGGCTAAGCTCAGAGTAAATGGTGGAGCCAAGGTATGCACGGGACAGTCCAGGTTCTGAGCTGCAAATGTTAACCATACCTCGTGCAGAGATAAATTCTTATACAGATGCTAAATTTTTCCTCACTTAATGTACCCATTGTGAGAGTTGTACCGTAAAGAAGGCTGAGCACCGAAGAATTGATGTTTTTGAATTGTGGTGCTACAGAAGACTCTTGAGAGCCCTTTGGACTGCAAGGAGATCAAACCAGTCAATTCTAAAGGAAATCAATCCTGAATGTTCACTGGAAGGACTGATGTTGAAGCTGAAATTCCAATACTTTGACAACTTGATGTGACCAGCTGACTCACTGAAAAGACCCTGAGGCTGGAAGGGCAGGAGGAGAAGAAGGTGACAGAGGATGAGATGGTTGGATGGCATCACTGACTCAATGGACATGACTTTGAGCCAATTTCAGGAGATGGTGGAAGACAGAGGAGCCTTGCATGCTGCAGCCCATGGGGTCGCGAGAGTTAAACATGACTTAGTGACTTAACAACAACAAGGACTCATTTAAACTAACCTATGAACACATTCTTATAAGAAATTGAAACTTTCCTGATAGAGCTAAAGTGCCCTTTGACAGTTCCCACCAACCAACCATGGCGGGCCCCTCCACTGAGGTAGTCACTGATAAACATTTGGTGGGAATGTTTTTCAGTCTTTTTCTAGACATTTACAAGAATACAAGTGCACTAGGGACATGCAGAGTATGTTTGTGTATGTTTCAATCTGCCTTGTATCATGCTTTATGCATTATTCTGCAATAAATTTTCTTCACTTAACATTATGCTTAAAAACACATTATTTTCCCTCTGCCCAGCAGTGGAAAGGAGTCAGTAAGTGTAATTTATTTTATGGGAAAGCTACACAAAAGTATATTTACCCAATATTAATGGCATCTCATCATTGGGAATCTGCACTGCTGAGATTGCTGCTAAGAATGAGGATATTTTCATATGCTAACTGAACTGGCCTTTATGTTTATTCTTCTATTGAAGAAAACATAGTTTTTGGAAGGGGTGATACTGAGTTTATTGAATTAGATTTTTCTATTTACAACTGAGATCACATCTACTTACTATTTTGTGAGTCTACATCGTTTCTAACGTGTTCACACTTATGAATGGGCTCAATCATACCAAAACACACCCAAGTACTCACAGTGTTTTAAAAGAGCAGTGTACACATTATACACCTCATACAAAGCAACCTTTGATTAAAAACCACTAGTTTCAAAGATCAGTCTGATTTTGAACATGAACCAAGATACATACTGTATGATTCAAAAATCTATTTTAGCTATTTTGTATAGTTGCTGTCTTACTGCACTATATATAATATATATATTTTTTATAAAGGACACTGATGAGGGGCACCATATGGTATTAACTTTAATTAGACAGCTGACTGTCTCACCCTCCCCCCAAAAATCTTGGGCCAAGAGTGCTCCATTGTGAAAACTCAAAGTATCTGGTGACACTGTAGCAGCAGGCTATTGGCTTGCCTTTTTCTTACTGATTTCCAGAACCTCTTTATATATTCTGAATACTGATAATTTGACTGTTACATATGTTGCAAATATTTTCTCCTAGTTTGTTGGGTGCATACTTTATAAGTCCTCACAGCACTGCAAACTATTTATTATTCTCTCTCCTCAGTTTTATAGGAAAGGAACAGGAGATATAGAGGATATACATCTTGCCGCAAGTCACAACAGACAGCAGAGCCAGAATTTGAAGACCACCTGCTTCCACACTCAGTCTTACTATCGCTTTTGACTTTGTCTATTCTAACAGCCCCACTTGGCTAAGTGCGAGGATTCTTGTAATAGACAATGAATATAAACTCTTTAATTCAATTAGTAAGTTCTCATCCATTTCCATTAATGTCATTTGGTGTGACAATGTGCAAGCAGATCCAAAAAGCATAAATCAAACCAAACCTCTGGAAGGCGGGAGCCAAGTCTGATTGGTGGTGCTACACCAGAGCCCACTGTAGTGCCTGGCAGGTGGGAGCACTGGGCACCCATGAGGGGAAAGGTCCTGTCTCTAGCAGGTAGACTTCTACTTGCCTGGTGTTGCTGCCCAGGGGAGGATTTGTGTTCTTCCGAATACCCTTGAGGTTGATTACAGGTACTTTGGGTTTTCTTTTGTTTGCTTATGTCTGTACTCTTTCTCCCCTGGAAGTTAATGTCCCAGAGTCAGTAAGAAGTTAAGTAAGATTCTGAGCTTTGGACATGCCTCTGAAACTCCTTGCGATGTGCTACTGGGCAAGTAAGAAGTGCCTGATATGTAGTAGGCTACATGATAATTCATCATGTTCTCATTCCCTGATCTCTACCCAGTATTCAACCTTCTAAAACACTTTTGGTAGTAGGGAGGTATTTTAAAAAACTCAAATGTCACCTTCTCTATAAAATATCTCCCCTAAACTCACCCTAGTTCCTGCTCAAATACAAATGTATCCCTTTCTTCCTCTGCCTTCCCATTGCAACTTATCTTCTTCCTAGAACAGCATTTATGATATTATGGTAATTTATTTACTTCTCTGTCTCTCACATTAGACTGTGAGCTCCAGATAACCAACACATCTCACTGGCTAGGTATTCCCAGCACCTAGTACACGCCTGACACGGAGCACAGGGCAGTCATTCTGCTGAAACGTGTAAGTAAATGACAGAAAGAGAGGGGAAGTCGAGGGATGTGGGGTCGAGTTCTGGGTGGGTGGGGAGTGAGCGTCAGTGAGCAGAGTGGGAACAATAACGAAAGAGTGAGCTAGGGTTGGAGGAGGAGAGAAGGGGGAGGATGTGGTGATGGAGACGTGTGGCTGGGCAGAGGCTGGGGGTTAGGGTCCCATCACTTCTCCTGATGTATGAAACAACGCCTGGAACACTAGTCCATATACTGCTGCTCACAAGTTCCTCTCAAATCTCATTGCCATCAATCAAACAGAACTCATGTGCCCTCTTCTCAAGGCAGTGATGAGACTAAAACGGAACAATGCCTCATGGGGAAGCAGCATGGATGAGAGGCGCTAGCTTGTGCAGAGCAGGAAGCTGGCCCCGAGGGTGTGGAGTCAGCGCACAGCTGGGACCAGAACCCAGGTGCCTGGACGGCTAGTCAGGGCCCCTCCCACTGCATAGGGCTGCCCCCCGCCCCGGGAGCTCTCGAGAGGGGAACGTTGGATTTTAAGTAATGCAAAGGAATTCTTCATATGCTTGCACACAAAGCCTATACTCACGGCCAGCTCCAAGGAGAGCCAATTGGATGCTGAGAAACAGGAAACAACCAAGCTATGAAGTAAACCGATCCAAGTGTTGAAAAGATAATTTGTCCAAAACCAGACCCCTGGTGAAGCTTCACTGTGTTATTTATTAGCTAAGGGCAGGAGTATGTGGAAACAAAGGGTTGCTGGGACCATTGCTGGAAGATCCTTAAGGCCATTAGTAAGTTAAATATCAGGAGTGAAGGCTCTTTACTCTCTAGAATTTCCAGCTCCTTTTCTGGAGGATTTTCCAGTTATGAAATCAGTCAATCCGGGGAAACATTTCCTGCATTTAACTTTTTGATGCCACCAAAGACAGAGAGAGAAGGGAGAGCGGTGGAGCCTATAGTGGAGTGCTCCTCTTCCCAGGGGCATGGGAGGGAGATGCCTTTTTTCACCTTGCCAGGCTTCCTTCTGAGGCAGCGCCTGGGGGTCCCCTAGTCATTCATACAGCAATTCTGAAGCCCAGCCTGGTGTTTGGCTCTAAGTGTGGGAGACCCTTCCTGGCAAGGTTCCATGCTCGGAGGCAGACACCATAGCCCTTCAGTCCCACACAGCATTGGCCTTCAGCGAGATAATGACAACAGCAAGCAGAGGCCTTAAGACATGCCAAGCACAGATTCAAGACCACCAGACAGCAGCACCGCTGTCTGTTCCCCATCACTCCACGAGGAGTGATATTTTAATGTCTCCAAGCTTTACTTCCCTCATCTGCAGTAGGGAAACTCTAGAGCAGACATCCCAAATGCCTGTCTTCAAACCAGCTGTACCACAATCACCTGGGTTACATGTTAAAACCATCAATGACGTCTTTGGAAAGATATCAAGAAACTGATAAAAAGTCTATTTCAAGAGGGATAGTACATGAGGGCAGAACATTGGAAAGGAACTTTCCAGTATACAAATTTTCTTTTTTTTACTTTTGAATCCATTGCATGTAATAATTCAAAAACAACAAAATAACTCACATTTAAAATAAGATGAACCACAAATATAGATTTCCAGGTCCTACCTGAGTCCAGAAAAAATGGGGCAGCGCTTTTAACCCAGTCTCCAAAATGGGTCTGAAACCAGATTCAAGGACTCCTATCCTCCAGGATGACTCCTCCCTCCTGATGGAAGATCCTGTTTTACAGATAAAACTGAGTTCTGAGAATGGCGGGAATTGGGCCAAGTCACACCGTTACTTATCGAACAGTAAGTAAAATCTGGGTTTTCAGTGCCAAGTTTTCAACCTGCTGTTTTTTATGCTCACCCACCGTGGTCCCAGCATCTTCTCCTCTCAATTCTACTTCTCTACACAAGAAAGACTTTTCTTGTCTCGGATCCTTGCCCTTCATACCCTGCTTTCTTCAAGCTAATCTGGTAAATGGAGTGATGATGTGTTTAGTGGGTACTAATGGGCCAATGTACTCTATTAAAGACACTTATGAACCCTTCTGGAAACACTTGCAATCAATGACTGTGTTTCACTTCTGTAAAGTAATATGGGGGATTCAGTATAATGATTTTTCTAAAATTCTATCCCAGGAGGCAGGGGAGAAAAAGCAGCAGACTCAAGTCCTAAGACCGGGGTTGAAAGGTTTACCGTGTGGAAGTCATCTCTCTTTTTGGCTCATTTTTACATGTGTAAAATGAGGGCATTAGACTGAATAATCTCAAAAGTCCTCTTTAATGATTAACATTCTATTATATAATCCCTGCCTGAATCTGTCCTTTCTGTTTAAATCTGCATGTTCAACCATAGGCTCTAGAAGATATAATTGTGCTTTTGGAGAAGAGTTCTCAGTAACTGAGTATTTTGTAACTCTGAGCTTGAGTAGCAAGGTTTTAGCCATTTCAGGATTAAGTGGGTAGCAAGGGGGACCTCAGGGCTTCCCAGGTGGCACAGTGGTGAAGAATCTGTCTGCCAGTGCAGGAGACACAGTAGACGCATGTTGGATCCCTCAGTTGAGAAGATCCTCTGGAGGAGCAAACGGCAACCCGCTTCAGTGTTCTTGCCTGGGAAACCTCATGGACAGAGGAGCCTGGCAGGCTACAGTCCATGGGGTTTCAAGGAGTCAGACATGACTGAGCAACTGAGCATTCACACATGCAAAGAGGACCTTTCAGTGCAAGTTCAGTCTTAATCACAAAAAAGAGGAATAGCTTGGGATTTATTAAAAAGAAACTGAAACCAAATTAAAGTTGAAGATGGAAAATAGCCTATTAGAATTGGAGAAGACCCAAGACAGGAAGTTGCATGTCAGCACAGATACGCTTGACCTCTAGTGATTCTGCTTCTGCTGAGGAAGGAAAGCCAGGTATGTGTCTGAGAAAGAATGTTCAAGAAGAGATGCTGTCGGTGGCAATGCCTTAAGTACCAGCTGGGATAAAGAGCCTTGATCTAAAGTTTCTCTCCTGCTAAAATGCAAGTGTCTTGAGACAATACCACCCACCCCAAGTATATATGAATTTTTTATTAGGCTGCATCGGGTCTTAGTTGCAGCACATGGGGTCTTTTATTGTGGCACATGGGCTCCAGAGTGTGCAGGCTCAGTAGCTGCAACACATGCGCGTAGTTGCTCTGTGGCCACAGGGATCTTAGCTCCCTGTGCGTGCATGCGTGCTCACTGAGTTGTGTCCGACTCCGTGATTGCATGTAGGCTCTTTCTGTTCATGGAATTCCCCAGGCAATTCCATGGGTTGCCATTTCCTCCTCCAGGGGATCTTCCCTGACCCAGGGATCAAACCCTCATCTCCTGTGTCTCCTGCACTGGCAGACAGATTCCTTACCACTGAGCCACTTGCTGCTGCTGCTGCTAAGTTGCTTCAGTCGTGTCCAACCCTATGCGTGCGACCCCATAGACGGCAGCCCACCAGGCTCCCCCTTCCCTGGGATTCTCCAGGCAAGAACACTGGAGTGGGTTGCCATTTCCTTCTCCAATACATGAAAGTGAAAAGTGAAAGTGAAGTCACTCAGTCGTGTCCGACTCTCAGCGACTGCATGGACTGCAGCCCACCAGTCTCCTCCATCCATTGGATTTTCCAGGCAACAGTACTGGGGTGGGGTGCCATTGCCTTCTCCGCTGAGCCACTTGGGAAGCCCTTAGTTCCCTGACCAGAAATCAAACCCTGTGCCCTACATTGCCAGGCAGGTTCTTAACCACCAGACTACCAGGGAAGTCCCATATATAGGAAATTACCAAATCTTATTACAAATAGGGTCTTTTAAATTGTGATAAAATATACATAAAATGTACCATTTTAACCATTTTGAAATGTATAGTTTTGTGGCAATACATTCATCATTGTGCAACCAACACCACCATCCATCTCCAGAACGTTTTCATCCTTTTCAGCTGAAACTCCACATCGATTAAATAGTAACTCCCCACTTCCTCCTCCTCCATTGCCAGGAACCACTCTTTTACTTTCCATCTCTGTGGATTTGACAATTCTGGTACCTCTTATAAGTGGAATCATGCAATATTTTTCTTTTGTGACTGGCTGATTCACTTAATAAAATGTCTTTAAGGTTCATCTGAGTTGTAGCATATGTCAGAGCATCCTTCCTTTTTAAGGCTGGGTAAAATTGCATTGTATGTATTGCTGCTGTTCAGTCACTAAGTCCTATCCAACTCTTTGTGACCCTATGGGCTGCAGCATGCCAGGCTTGCCTGTCCTTCATTATCTCCCAGAGTTTACTCAAACTCATGTCCATTGAGTTTGTGATGCTATCCAACCATCTCATGTTCTGTCACCCCTTCTCCTCCTGCCTTCAATCTTTTCCAGCCTCAAGGCCCTTTCCAGTGAGTTGCCTCTTTGTATCAGGTGGCCAAAGTATTGGAGCCTCAGCATCAGTCCTTCCAATAAATATTTAGGGTTTTATAGCACATTTTATTTATCCATTCAAGGTCACTTGGATTGCTTCTGTTTCTACTGTAAATAACACTACTGTGAACGTAGGTGTACAAATACCTGAGTCCCTGTTACAATGAGGTTTCGGTGGAGTGGGAGGATCAACCTCCTCCCAGTGTTCTGGGCTTTTTTCAGGTTTGCCCTCTGCTGTCCTTCTGGTTGAGCGGATTTGATGTAGCTAAACCCTTGGCAGAGGGCTCCTGTTTTCCAGCATCTGGGCCTGAGCTCCGTGGAAAGGGCCAAGAGCTGGCGGAGAGTTCATACTCTGTAGCTTTGCGAGAGATCTTTGAGAATGCTATTCCTCCATAGGTGACACCATCCCCTTCCTGAGAATCCCTGCTGGGCTCCCATTTAAATATTCAAACTAGACCAGTGATTCCCCTTCCAGGCAAAAAAAGAAAAAAAGCCGCCAAGTTCCTTGAATTAGAGAACAATGATAACAACAATAATAACAATAATATTCTATTATTTTCTCTTATACATGTAATAGAAAAATAACATCAACACAACTCACATTTATTCAGCACAAGGTGGCAAAACTCTCTTCTAGTGACTTCTCTGGTGATTCAGTGGCTTCGACTCCACATTCCCAATGCAGGGGGCCTGGGTTCAATCCGCAGTCAGGGAACTAGCTCCCATATGCTGCTCCCGTATGCTGCAATGAAGGCTGAAGATCCCACGTGCAGCAACTAAGACCCGGTGTAGCCAATTATTAAAAACAAACAAACAAAAAACCCTTCTTCTCAATTAACATTGGCTTCCCTAACCCATGTGCCCCTTCTTGCTACCTGTGCTTTTAAACAAATGGGCACCAGGACATCTTCTGGGTAAGAAATTCCTGGATCTTGGTGATTCAGCAAAACTGACTGGGCACAGGTGTGGTTTTACATGATTCTTATCCTCTGACCGCCTCGCATTCACCAAGATTCCTGGTTCCCACACCACCCCTGAAGGCCTCCCTCATATCGGAGACCAAGGCCTCGATGTGCTAGACCAAGGAAGGCAATGTGAGATCGACAGCTTCTCTGGGACTGTGGCTTGCGTGAACACTTACGTATTTGTGCATTTCCAACAGGTGTTACCTTTTTTCCAAGCTCTTACAATGCAAACAGTTATGTACATGCACTTTCTGGTTCCACACTTCTGACAACGATGAGAGGTAGATGGTTGTATCGCCCTGTTTTCCACCTGAGGAAACTTAAGGGTTAGGATGGCTAACTGATTTTCCAAGGGCCCATAGCTGGTGATACATGAAACACTTTAGGATTCTCTGCCTTTGCCCAGTAGAGAAGTTCTTTATATTACTAACAGGCTTCCCTTTCCTAAATTAGCATGTCAGATCCGAATTTAAAAGATGGAACACATGGTGGATGGGCAAACACATCCCTAGTCCCCAGTCTTTGCCTGACAAGCTCCTGTCCGCGCCCCCCCATCCCCACCCCCGCACCCCACCACCCTTGGCATTTCATTTAGCACACAATTACGGGATGGAAGAGGACATGACTGCAGGCTCTGAGAGCGTTTTGGGCATTACACCTCCCTCAGGGCCACTAGGGAACATGAGCTAATTGTATTAACAAGTGGCATCTGGAATTTATTCAATTTTACACGAACACTGTGTTGTTTATGAATGAACCTCACTTGGGAAATGGAGACTAGGATCCCAGCTGTTTAACAAACAGACTCTTCCCTTGGGTTTGCCAAGCTCTGGCAAGCTAACGAACCGCTTGTGTTCACGTTTACTGCTATCCGTTGGCTACCCCCTGGGAGTCCTGAGAGTTTTTACTCTAGGTTATCAACCAAGAGGACTTGGGCAAAGGTCCTACATTATCCTTCCACAAACTGGATCCATCTGCATGGAGTCAGAAAGAGAGCAGTCTTCCCAGGGTCCTAGAATCCACGTTTGGCTCCAGAAGGGGTAGGAATAGGAGGCGTCCCTATTCTTTGCCGCTCAGGGGCACCTGGGTTGGTGTGCTTTTTATCCTACTTGAAACCAGGTGTGCATTTCTGAAAAACAGGCTGGGGAAATGGCCACCGTCGAAGCTCACTGGGGTCCCTGGGATAAATAAGATGGAGTCTGGGTGATAAGACAAAGGCTACCATTGATATCTTGCTGCCTTAAATTGTCTGTTTATCCTCACTCTCCAAGAGGTTAGAATCCTGGTGGTTGCTCAGGGATGCGAATGGTCAAGGGCTGAGGCCTGGGACAATCAAGCGTATCTGAAGGGAATGAGGAGAAGTCTTGCTCCTCCACCCGGGGTTCTGACGATGCCCCAAATCAGCAGGAAATGGTTACAGACTAGGACCTGCACCCTTGAAAATGAGGATCAGGATAAAAGAAGAGGGAGTTGTCACTAGCAAAGCCCATTAACCATTCCAGGAAAGAAAAACAGAGTTTGGCTAATAAAACAGTCTGTTTTTCTCTTTCTTGGTGCTTAGTCTGGTTTCACTTGCTCACAGGGGCCAAGGACAGAGGCCCTGCACCGAGACCTTCAGACCAGAGTTCTGAGTATGAAAGGGCTTCCCCAGCATCTCAGCACCAAGCACACACTGCTATTCAAGACGGCGGCAGCCCATGCAGAGACGCTGCCCAAGGCATCGTGGTCCAGAGCCGTGAACCGAGCCCCAACCCCGCCCGCTCCCAGCTGGCAGGATCCCTGTAAAGCAGCCCCACCTGTCTGCGAGACCACAGACTCTCAATCCAGAGCTCACATCTTTTGGTTTTTTGATCAAAAAATAGTTTGTCTTTGCTTCTAAACCAAACTCAGTCTCATTCTGTTGGTTCTAATGACGCCAGCCAGGAGGATCCTTACTGGGGACTGACTTGGGAGGGCCGGCAAAAAAACTGTGTTATAAAAGAAATTAGTCAGCTCAAGCAGACTTGGTCAGTAACATATATTTTATTTCCTGATAAGGAGGACGGGGACCTGCTCTTGAGAAACACACTAAAGAAGCTGGGCCAAAAGACCCTGAAGCCATTCAGAGGCGTTCACGCTCCAGCAGGAGCGGGGCCGGGCCATGCTGGTTTCAAGTTCCTCATTGCTACATAAATGGCCAAAGGAAACACTATCCAAGAGTTTCACATCAAAGGCTAAGCGGCAGGCTGATTTTCCTTTTAATCTGTCCAATAAGCAAGTGAGGATTAGACAATGTACATGCTTAGGAAGAAGACTTCATGCTGTTCCAGAGTGGACTTGCCCGTGCTCTCGTTTCCAGCCTGTCCCCACTAAGGAGCAGTTGTTGTGTGAACCGGGTGGCACAGAAAATCTCTATAGAATGTCTGAACCACATAGTAAATAAATGGAACTGAAACCTGGGGAACAGTTGGAGCTGCAATCATCCCCTTTACTCCCAGCTGGCTTTAGGAATTCAGATGAGGTCCACCTCTGGGAAAGGAGGCCTCCCGGAAACCACAGGAAACCTGTCCTAAATACCCAGGGTCTACATGATGGCTCAATGCTGCATGAGAAATGATGGCTTCCGATGTCCTGGATTGATCTGCAAAGCAATGAAGTCTTTTTTTTTTTTTTTTAGTTTTAGAGTTGTGTGTGTGCAACCTAGTGTCTCAGACCAATGGAAGAGATCCATCATCCGTGATGTTTAATTCTCACACAGTATTGTGTGGTGTGCAGGGCAGGATTGATCATCTGGATCCTACACAGGAGGAAGTGGAGGCCCATGGAAGTTATATGACTTACCCCAAGACACACGATTGCAGACTGGCCAGGATGGGACTCCAGCTGAGGACTTTTGATCACTTCTCTGACCCTCTGATGCCATGGGCTTTTCACTCTGCCGTGTTGCTAATGGGCTATTTCTCTGTGCAGAGCTGTCACTCTGGGTTACCTAAAGGACCTGGGAAAGGTCTACGTTAACCTTCCATAAATTGAAGGTACGTGCCTGGCAAGGAGTTACAGTGAGACAGCAGAGAAAAGTACCGACTCTTGGCTCTGAGTTGCCATATTATTAGACCGCGAGCTTCAAGAGGGCAGTAACCAGGCCTGGCTTGCCTTTTATCCTAGGACCTGGCATAGTAAACATCTGCAGAGGGAGGGAAGGGGAAAGAATGGGAGGTACGAAGGGAGGTTAATTTCTTAGGATCACTGGCCTGCTGTGTCGGCTCTTGTCTCATTAGATTATCACAGGCACTCAAGATGAGTCCTAGGATAGGACTTTGCATAACATGAGTTTTCTGGTCTCATTCTGGCTACGTTAGTTTCTCACCTTTGTTTTTTCTTTACTTCTGCTTTTAATTCATGTGATTTTTTTTTTTTTTCATTTTTTCTGCTATACTTTAAGCATTCTTGTGGCTGATTAAATATTTCTGGGACATTAGTCCACCAAAAAAAAAAAAATCCTAGAAAAGCAAATGAATAGCTATACACACACATAAATGGCAGTGAACATTTCTACTTGTGACCCCCCAACCAAGAATGCCACCCATTCAATATTAACAAATTCCGAGATTTTTTTCCCCAGCAATCTTGCTATCCTTCCTTTTCATATCTTCCCAAATTCTACTCACTCTTTAACACCTATCCCACCAACAGTTTCCTCCCTGACCTCAGCCAGCTAGTCCAGCTCTAGAATCTTCTAACTGAAAGTGGCATGTGCTACTTGTGAGCTCTGAGGCTGGCGGGAGCCTGGGGCAGGGCAGTGCCATGAAACTCACTGGCCAACCCCCCCCTCCCCACGCCTCGCAATCTGAGTGAGTTCCAGCATGTGGTAACTGCTTTTGACAGTCCATCCCCTACCACAAGAGCATGCCTTGGCCTCCCTCACCTCTGCTGACTCTGAAAATTTACTGAAATTACTTTCCTACCTCAAGCTTTGTTTAAAATCCATCTCTTTGAACAATTTGTCTCTGTCCTCTTGAGTGCCTTCCTATATTAACTACACATTCCAGTAGATTCACTGTTTCGGTTTTTTACTTCCTACATTGTATTTTGTCCTTTATTATCTAAAATGTCACGAAAAAGAATATTATCCCTATAAATTCACTGAGGATGATTTGGAGGAAAAGGTACAATGGAAATCTCTGGGGTGAACAAGAAGACTGTAATTATGTAGTGCTGATGACAAAGGACCAATGGGTGTCTCTGTGTTGGTTTCATTAATGACCCCTGTAATGCCATCTGTCTTTGTTTTCCTTTACGTCAGGATCATAAACAGATGAGGTTTGAAGGACTTTGTGCTTTGAAGAACTATCAAATTATGTCTTACCTTATTCTGGATTCCTGTTATCTGTAACCTCTACTTGGCATTTAACAAAGCACTTTTACACGACTATTCTGTGTCCACCTTGTTCTCATTTTCTTCTCGACATCTCAAAGCATTGAACATGAGGTAGACTCACAGAGAGCCTACAGCCTGCATTTGAGTTCACCCCACGCCCGGGGATGGCATTCTCCCATGCTCAATTTGTTCCTCTGAGGAACAAGACACCAGCAGTCCGAGCAAGGGATCCCAGTCCAAAGCAACATGTCTCTCCCCAGGACACACTTCCTTTGTGTCGAAGTCACCGGTTTTTGTTTTTGTTGCACTTGTCCAGGACTTGGGTTGGGGAAGTGGGGTTGGAGGAGGGGATGTGCTGGTCTGAAGGGTGGAAGCCACTCTCCTAAAGCACCACCCTGAGAACACATGGAAAGCAAACATGCTCTGGCTGGTCCCAGAGTCACCATTTACAGCTTCCTTTCTACAGCTGCAAAAATATTGCATCAGGTTGTCAGTTTCTGACTTTGTTTTAGTTCAGTAAATAAAAATAAAGCTACTGATAAATGCCATTAGGAAATGTGAGCTCTCGTTCCATGGTCCACGTTTGTGAGAATAAGGCCTGAAGATTCCTCTACACGTTAACTCTCCTGGAGGCTCCTCTGCATGAAAACTGTCATTTCCTATGTTTCATGCAGGGTTGGACTGGTTTGCCACAAAGAACTGTATGATACCTGACTTTATTTAAATAGAGTCGGACATAAGGGCTTCATTTTCCTTATGGCAAGAATACCCTCCCAGACTGCTCAGTTAACCAGAGCAGGCAACGTGCCTGAAAAGTCCAGTTGCAGAGCCAAAGGCCTAGATGGACTCAGTATTACACGAAGACACTGATTAATACAGCCAGAAGATCCCAAGAAGTACACAATATAAATGCTTTATTGCTAGCACAGAGGTTTCTTTTTAAGTAAATTAAAAGAAATAAATCTTCATTTTCACATTCTATATTGCAGTTCAAGGTAACTAGCTGGTTAGTGGATATGTTCATGGGGGACACAGGCTATAGGAGGAGAGCATGACATTCACAAGAAGGAACTCAGAAATGTGGCATCTCTCAAGGCATCCAGCCACTGTCCTTTGTCAATAACAGCAAGTAGAGGTTTCTTTAAAACATCATGAGTAGACACAAGGGTTATAAATAGACAATTGGCAATGTTAGAAAGCAGAAAACCATTAAATACAGAAGGCTATATATGTGTTGCCCATATTTCATATACTCTAGGTTAGGTTTGGTACTTTTAAATAAGTGATTTTCATCTAGGTTAGAGATGAATTGGATTCGGCAGCTGGAAGGGAAGCTGACACTGCCCCCGTCATGGAGCCTTCACTGGGAAGCAGCAGTGGGGTGCTCAGCTGGGAGGAGAGGGGGAGAGGGGGCTGGCCTGTTTCATACCATGCCCACCCCCCCTGCCAGGTGGCCAAGAGGCAAGAACGGTGTGTGGATGGGCCACGGGCATGACAAGTGGAGCTCTGGTGGGGCGTGGCAATCATGGCACACTGGAACACTACAAATGGAGAAGGAAACCTCCAGGCCTGGCCAGCTCTTCCAAGGTTACCGCCAGGAGATCTAGGGCATAGGAGCCAAAAGTAACACTTGCTACACCAGGACTAGCAGGTGGTGGGCACAGGGGACTGGGGGCAGAAGAGACTGTGGATTCCAACTGCAGGGAGAATTCACTTCATATGAATTGTCTACAGAACTGGACATGGGATTATTTCTACAAGGCACCCAGCATTACCTTCTTTCCAAATTCTCAAGTCCACTCAGACCACTTTTTGGTTGATTTGAAAGATAAGCTTTGGAAAAGATCTTATCAATCTGTGAAAAACAACCCAGCCCCTGACTTATTCCAGAATAATCAAGAAAGAATTAAATGCATACATGCACATGTACGCGCACACACACACACATCTCTCACACACACCCCCAAACCATGCAGTGAGCCCCGAGGCTGTGAACGACACAGAATGGTCCCTGGAGCTCCATCTCCTGATCTTTCACTCGAGTTATTTATGGATGTAAGAAAGCCAGACTGGGTCAGAAACTTCCTAAGTTCTTTCTCCTTAGTACATGTGCAGTGTACCAGCTCCTGGCATTTTCAATCTGGTCTGGCTCTAACTAAAACCATTTCATGTTTTGCTTTGAAGAAATGGATAACATGAAACGGTAATTTGGCTGCAAAACCTTGGAAAATTGTTCCCGGCCCAAACATCTGCCCCAAATGAGCTCAGCTGAGATCTCCTTGGAGGAGCAGGAGGGGAGCGTGAACAGAGAGAGCCTGGAAGAGGGAAACGAAGACACTGGGAAGGCTACTTTTGCTCCTGAGTGAGGTCCTCTGTGACAGAGGCATCAAACAGTACAGCTCCCTTACTCAGACCCTCACCCCAGAAAGACACACTGGATGTGCCCACAGCTGCTCCCCAGCCTTTATCCCATTCCCAGTATTTGGTATCATTAAGGTGATCCCTCACAGAGTGCCAAGAAACCACGCCCACTGGCTTGCATTCATTACACCCAGCGAATAGTCTACATGCTGTCATTTGAACTGTTAAATAAGGACTGAGTATTGGGGATTCCTGAGAGCTGGGCCCCATAGGGAAAGCAGAGAGGGGAATCGTGCAGGCTGGTCTTCACCTTCCTTCTTGGCCATCTTAAGAGTTCTTCTGGGGGATCTTTACTGTCACAGTCTTAACTTCAGAGTACTCTCGCAAACCAAATTCTCCCCTGAAAAACAGAAAAGGGCAGAATCAGGCACCTGAGGCCAAAACATTCCAATGTGGGCTTTCCCCTTCAGGAAACGGGGTAGAAACCCCACTCCTACCACTGGACACCCGGGATGTGTCTGTGCTCTCTTGGGTCTCCTGGAGATCTAGTCCACTTCAACTGAAAGAAAGCCACAAGGTTCCCAGGTAACAGTCCTCTCGGCTTGGGATTCTACATTCCTTCCTGTTAGTCCTTGGGTTTAATGTGTGTGCTCAGTCGCTGAGTCGTGTCTCTTTGCGACTCCCTGGACTGCAGCCAGCCAGGATCCTCTGTCAGTGGGATTTCCCAGGCAAGAATACTGGAGTAGGTTGCCATACCCTTCTCCAGAGGATCTACCTGACCCAGGGATCGAACCCAGGTCTCTTGCATCTCCTGCATTCTTTAACACTGAGCCACCTGGGAAAGTGGAAACAAATACCTAAAGGCCTCCCATGGAGAAGTACAAATCACCTATAATGACTTAAAAATAGAGCCCTAAATAAATACTGTCCACAGTTCTCCACAGAGTCAGGGGAAAGAGTCAAGAAATCAAAGTAACTGACTGAGGAGGAACGGGCATGTGGTAGTAGGCTGTTCCCGAAGGCTTGCCTTCGGGCCCTTCCCCTCCTGGCTCACGGCACTCTCTGGGATCTTGGTCTGGACCAAGGAGTCTGTGCCATCTGGCAGGCAAACACTGGTGGCACTGCCAGCACGGGGCAGCACCGGGCTGGGCGAGAGAGAGGCGGCGTGACTGGCCCCAGCCTCTGAGGAGCCCGCAGGCTGTCTCGCCTGAGAGGGAGGGGTGGGCGCCAGGTCCCCCGCCTAGGTGGCCACCGGGGACGAAGCCCCGCGACCGCCGCCCCAAGGATGCTGGGCGAGGACGAGCCTCCTTGACACCATGCCCCTCTCTTTTGCCGTCTTTTCTTTTTAAAGTCACTCCTCTGTGAAGCTTCTCCTCGCGCTCTCAGGAGCGCGCCCTACTCCTCTGCGTTCAGAGCACCTGCGCCCGCCTCCACTACTGACTGGGGGCGCCGGGGGCAGGGTGCGGGAGGGCGTGGCCGCTCTGTCTCCCACACCTCTCTTCTCAAGTTCCTCCTCATTTTACCTCTCTTTAAATGCCTCTTGCTCTCTTCTCTACTTCATTGTTATATCAAGTATGTTCTCTTAATTTTTTTCTATGAAATGCTTGAACTTTTGTCTTTTCTTTTTAAAGTCACTCCTCTGTGAAGCTTCTCCTCGCGCTCTCAGGAGCGCGCCCTACTCCTCTGCGTTCAGAGCACCTGCGCCCGCCTCCACTACTGACTGGGGGCGCCGGGGGCAGGGTGCGGGAGGGCGTGGCCGCTCTGTCTCCCCGCCAGCCTGTGTCTTGCTGATACAGCTTTCCGTCCTCCTCCACACCTAGTGTGTGGCCCGCAGCACCAGGCTCAGGGAAGGCGCCTGCTAACTGCGGGAGCTCCCTGATAGCCTTCCTGCACCACACAAGGCTCCTCATGCGTTTCCAGTGCTCCTCTGAGCACCAGGGCACCGGAGTGGTCATGTCCCGCCTCCTCCCAGCCCCCAGGACATCAGAGATTGGGGCAAGCGCGCTGTCCTCTCATCTGCGTTGGCCATCTTGCTCCAGGGATGAGAAGAATAGACTTGGGATTGCCCCACTTGGTATACGGTTCCCTCACTGGCTCCAACCAGGCTGTCTCTTTATTACCAGCTCAGCTCTGGCTCTCGCTGTACTTTTTCCTGCCCTTGGGCAATGGTGCATGTGTCTCTTCATCACAGGCATCATCTGCCTCCTGTTTGAAGCGTGGTTACTCCCTTCTTGTTCCCTTGCTTGTGCACGCACTTGGGGCAGACCCTGAACCACTCCCCTCAATCTCTAACTAGGCTGTGAGAAACGTAAGAGAGCCTTCAGAGGCAGGAACTTGCATTCCAGTGTGACTGTCAGATCCCAGACCTCTGGGTGCTCAAAGCAATGGAAAGCCCTGCTGGACTGGGGGTGCTCCTCTCCTGGATCCCAGGCAACCAGCTGCTGTAAGCGTTCAGACTGCTCTAAGATGGAGGACTGGGTTCCTGTCTGCCACAGGAGGAAATAACACCCATGGGCCCGGACCGCAGGGCAAGCCAGTGAGAGGTCCTAGGGCAGTGAGTGGAGCTGAACGCTGGGGTGGGGGCTCAGCAGACAGCAGCGCCCCCTCGGCTCTGTGTTAACTGGCTGTGTGCCTCCAGCCAACTCATCCCCATCTCCTGGTACCCAGCTGTCTTTCTGACATCAGTTCCTGAATGCTAGTATACATACCACTCATGAAGCTTGCTTAAAGTGTAGGTTCCTGACCAGTCCCTTCCTAAGACTCTGTTCCAGTAGGTCTGGGGAAAGCCCAAGAGACCATGACATGGGAGGTTACTGGACCCAGACTCTGAGCAAGACTGCGGTAAGGTCTCTGAAAGCCTTGACATTTCGGTTCTTCAGCTATTTTGCCGTCTCCTTCCAGGGTCTTTCTCTCAAATCTACTGAAATTTTTCTTAATCCAGTTAAATTCTGTGGCACAGACAGTTTCACAGTTAAGGAAGAAGCTCACTGCTGCACAAAAGGCAGATGCACTGTTACTGACACGCCCCAATATCTCTACAAGATCATCTGTCCAGCTGGGTCATGGGTCAGGGCACAGGACATTTAGAAGCCTGTATTCATGTATGGATGTGAGAGTTGGACTGTGAAGAAAGCTGAGTGCCAAAGAATTGGTGCTTCTGAATTGTGGTGTTGGAGAAGACCCTTGAGAGTCCTTTGGATTGCAAGGAGATCCAACCAGTCCATTCTGAACGAGATCAGCCCTGGGATTTCTTTGGAAGGAATGATGCTAAAGCTGAAACTCCAGTACTTTGGCCACCTCATGAGAAGAGTTGACTCATTGGAAAAGACTCTGATGCTGGGAGGGATTGGGGGCAGGAGGAGAAGGGGATGACAGAGGATGAGATGGCTGGATGGCATCACTGACTCGATGGACTTGAGTCTGAGTGAACTCTGGGAGTTGGTGATGGACAGGGAGGCCTGGCGTGCTGCAATTCATGGGGTCACAAAGAGTCAGACACGACTGAGCAACTGAACTGAACTGAATTGAACTGATTCCTGCTTCTTGACCAGACTAGGTTATATTCCCAAAGATGAACCAAACTCGGTGTACATATGAGGTAAAGTAAGATGTTGAATTTTGGTGTCTCTCAGTCAGCCATTTTAGGAAATCACTCAAACTCACGCATAAAACAAACAAGGATTTCTGCCTAGGGTGTCTGTTTCCTTGCCCTTTCCTTTGGCTTACAGCAGCATTTCTCAGAGCAGGGTCCCTGGATCACCTGTACCAGAATTATTCCAGAAATTTGTTAAAAATGCTATCCTGGGCACTAGCTCAGATCTACTAAATCAGAACCTCTGAGAGGGGTGTTACCAGATAGGCGTGCTTGGCAAGCCCCTCTCCCGGCCTGCAGGTGACTTTCCCATGCACCCGCATACTGTACACACACACACACACACACACACACACACACACACACACACACAGACTCAGGGCATCCAAACAGTACACACACACACACAGACTCAGGGCATCTAAACAGCGCTTCTTGTCTTCAAAGCTATGTCCTTAGTTTTTATAATGCTGAGGTTCACAGCTTTCTTTCCATCCCCCAGGTTTGTGACACATATTTTATAGCTTGGGCTTTATGACCTCTTGTCTCAGAAGAGCTTAATGAGATGGGAAAAGACATGAAGACTGACATAGATGGAACTAGCTAAACAGGCAGAACTGAGAGAAACTGAGCCCAAGTCTCTGACCCTAGAAATTAAAGGCCAACCCACTAGGTGAAAAACCAACTCTGAATATTCATTGGAATAACTGGTGCTGAAGCTGAAGCTCTAATACTTTGGCCACCTGATGCCAAGAGCCGACTCACTGGAAAAGAGCCTGATGCTGGAAAAAACTGAGGTCAGGAGGAGAAGGGGGTGACAGAGGATGAGATGGTTGGATGGCATCACCAATTCAATGGACATGAGTTTGAGCAAGCTCTGGGAGATAGTGCAGGACGGGTAAACCTGGCATGCTGCAGTCCATGGGGCTGCAAAGAGTTGGAGACAACCTAACGACTGAACAGCAACCATCACCAGGTAACCTGCAGAGGGCAGCCCTCTCCACAGCTCTCTGTAGGGGAGCGAGCAGAGGCTCAGACAGCCCTCAGAAAGTGCTATCTCCCTTCTCTGTGCCTCTTGGAGGCGGGCAAGGCGATGCCAGGAACCAAAGCTGCATAGAGCCTGCAGGCCTTAAGAGAAACAGTTCTGTCCAGCTGGAAGGTGGAGCAGAGTTTCTGGGACTGTATTAAATAAGAAGGAAGAGTGAAGGACCAAGACAGGGCAGGTTCGTCTATTTGAAGCATTTCCTACCACTCAGGGTCATTTAAGGAAGAGAAAACATGTTTTGGGGGCAAACAGGGACAAAGACTCACATAATTTAGACAAGATGAAGTGAGTCTCATCAAAGAGCACAGTTTCCTAATTATTTTTTAACTGCATGGAGAAGGCCAAATCACTGTTAGTGCCTATGAGATGAGTAGAGAGAGAGGCCACTCGTCTGTGTGGTTCTGACACAGCCAAACTGTTCCCTGGACCTTCTTTCTAGGCAAGGGCAATGTTTCCGATAGAAAGTTCTGTACCGGACAATGTCACCAGCCTGAATCCTGGTGGAAGGCTTGCCCTGTGATGAGCGTCCAGGGCTAGCCTGGGATGAGAAACTGCTAACCAGCAGTTACATATGACAAGTCTATTTTATGCCCATGACACACCCTGTTAATGACCTGTAACAATCTATGTGAGTGGCATTTCCAGAGCCAGTGACGGCCCTGACACTTCAGAGGCCGAGAGAGCACAAACTGGGGCAGGAAATGAAACAGGCTGAATGCATCTTGAAAAGCAGGAGCAGAAAGTTAAAGCAAGTTAAGAAGAGATGAGTACATGGAGACTTTATAAAAGCTGAAGGAGTACTAATAACAACAAATACTAATAACAACAAATGGGTTCTGGCTGTAGAGCAAGTGGGAGGTCCTGAAGGCCAGAAGCAAAGGTTCAAGCAAGAGCAGCTTCTCGCTGGTGTCACCACAGACAGAAAGCAGGTTGATGATACTAGCTGAAATTTAGGGAAACTTGTGCCACATTTCTAAAGTAATACATTTATTAAGAGAAAAATGGATTGTCTACCTGGCAGTCATTTAGTTGATCAATAATGATGACAAACCTTTCTGAAGGTTTGTCAGACACCCTGATGGATATTTGGCATACTTGATTCTCACATTTAATCCTCACAGCAACCCTGCGGGGGAAGTACAATAACAATGCCCATTTTATAGATGAGGAGAGTTAATGAGATTAAGTAATTTGTCCAAGGTGGCACAGGAATTAAGCAGTAGAGCCAGGGTACATATCTGAGCTGTGTAATTCTAGAAACTCTGCTCTTAGCCTCAAAGCTAAACTTCATTTTCATGGTTTAATGGCTCAGGCGTAGAAACTATTAGCTACAGTATGTAAAGATGTAACTCTTCTGTGCTGGTCATGGGGTCACTCCTCTTCTCCCTAAACACCACACCTTTCTCTCATGGTGCCTTTGCCCACCCTTCCCTCACCACCAACCCTAAAAAAGTATTCCTCTCTCTTCATCTACTTAAACGTTCCTCTTCTTTCAAGGCCAATTCAAATCCCTGTAAAAGATCACATCTAAAGTTGTCCTGGACTTCTCTGGTTCATACCATCTCTATCACCCCTGAATTCCTCTATCACTTCATAGGCTGTTCTGGAATTCTTTTGATTCTTTAAGCGTTGAGTATTTAATTTATCCAACAAAGTTTTAAGTAATTCAATGAGCTGGACCTTTCCCCACAGACCAAGGATCATGCTTTGCACAAAGAATATGCTCAGTAGTTGTTAGTAGATTAATTGTGAACTGAACATTTGTTTTAAAAAAGGATATATTCAGTAATGCCAGGAAGAGTGGGCATAGAAGATATTTCCTCTTAAGAGTCACAGGATTTAGAACACATGGAACCAGCTCTTTTCAAAATGAGTGAAAATTCAGGTTTTGGGGATGAGGGGAGGTATCAGCTCAGGAAGACCCTAGCTACCGTTCCTTCTTCAACGCCATTCTAAGAATCCATCCATATATGAAACTGCAAATACAACCCCTCTAGTTTTCCTCTGCCACAGTCCCATTTTTCACATCCTTAGCATCGCAAGACGGCAGTCCAGCTCTGATCCTGGCCCGGAAGAGTCCTTATTAAACCTGATACCCACACTTCCTTGGCCAGACATCACAGAAACTAAGCCACCAAAATTTTGGTTCTAAGCTCAGATCTGCTATTTATTGGCTGTGTAACTTAGGCAAGCTATTTAACCACTCCAACCCTTAGTTTCTCATCTGAACCATCTATGAGATAAACAAAATGTATCTATTCCATAGAATTACTGTGAAAAGCAAATGAGACAAAATCAGACAATGTTAGGTAAGAAGGGAGAATAAAGCTACATGCAGAACAGGCATCTGATTAATACCTCTTACTGTTATTGCAAAATCCTCGTAATGGGTCATCTTCCTGTAATCTCTACCAAAACATCCTCTCTACACCAAGAATGCTGCCCTTAAAATCTCTGGTATCTTCTCAGCTCCCACACCTGCCCTCTAAAGACCTTTCAGACTGGGTTTAAAGCAACCTCTCCACTTGCATCTTCAGCAAGTCCCCTCCGTTTACCCCATATCCAAGCTCTACAGCCCCACACTCAAAAGATCCAATAGGCACCAAGCAGGTGACAATGAGCAAACTGGGTATGTGTAAAAATAACAGCAACCAGTATTAAGTTCCATGAACTGCAGAACTCACAGCCGCAACAATTCCATCATGGCTGAATGAAATAAGCAAGAAATTTAGATTTTATGGAAAGCCTCCTCTTTTTGGATGTCAGGTAAAGATTTTTAAACGTTATGAGGAAAAAAACCCAAAACATTTCTCCAGGCCAGATTTGTCCCTGAGTAGGCAGTTGGTGACCTGTTTTAAATACACCAAATTCTACCTTTTGTCTGGACTATTCTGTATTTTCGCTGACTTCATGCACAGGAAGTGTTCTTGCTATTCCCTCTGCCTGGAATATCTTCTAGAAAAACTGAAATGTTATTCCTTCTGAAACTTCATAGGCAAAATTAATTGATTTTTTTTCTCTGTACTTAACAAGATATTTCACCTACTTCTATAATAGCACCTATTACATGAGATTATTGGTGCCCTTACCTTAAGTGCACTCCCACTTAAGGTAAGGGCATTGTTGTGTTTTAGTTGTCCTTGTAATGTGTGCTTTGTTTATAGACATGTATTTTCAACACAGTGTTTGTTTAATGAATGGATGGGAGTAAGAGAATTCACTGATGTGAGTACACTCTGTGCGGCTATTTGCAACTGTGTTTCTCTTTGGGCACCAGCAACTTGGGACACTTACATTTCTCTCCCATTTCCAGACATCTTGAATCCCCCAAAGGGGCTCTGGGCATTTAAGGCATTGTAACAATTGATCCTAAAAGAATAAAACATGTACTGTTAGCATGAGTTCTGTTTACACAGAAATAATCCCACTGGCATATTTCTTTTGCAAGTTCTATTTTTAAATTCCTTTTCCCACATGAAAATTCTATAATTTAAGATTTTGTGTTTTTTTTTTTAAATTGTTATTGGAGGATAATCGCTTTATGCTGTTGTATTCGTTTCTGCTGTACAACAAAGTGAATCAGCTATATGTATACATATATTCCTCTCTCTCGAGTCTCCCTCCCACACTTTAGATTTCCTGATTTAGCCAATAGGAAGTGTCCCTTCTCAGGGTGAAGTCTTTGGTCGGTCTCCCCCATCTTACCAGAGCTTATGTGCTTACTTCACACAGGCTCTGAAGAATTACAAGGCCCCGCACCCACCCACCCCAACCCCTGACCCACAGAATGTGTTATGGCCAGAATGAGACTGACCCTGATCTTACCAAACAGTCCCGGCTTGCATTGCAGAAGACACTGTGAGAGCCTTGTTGATGTCGTTAGTAAAGACAGCTGCTACAAGCCCGAAGTCTGAGTTGTTGGCTCTTTCAATAACTTCATCCATAGTCTTAAACCTCAAAATTTCCTGAACAGGGCCAAAGATCTGCAACAAAACAGATGGATCCAACATGGATGCTTTGCCATCCTTTCACCTGTTCTCCAAATTTCAGGCAGGTGTGTTCTGCCTTCATCATTTAAATGATGTTTAAGTTTAGCAGAACATAACTGTAAAATATTCCAAACTTTCCCAGAGTTCAGATTACATAAGTCTACCCTTAGAGTGTAACACCTCCATTCCCTAGCCCTGCCTGGCATCCCTTGATTACATTGTATGTTCTAAAGCTGTGTTCTCCACAAGCTCCCAGGCACTGCTCCAGAACTGAGAGCTACTGCTCTGGGTTGCTGGTTGATCTGCAACTGGTCCTCTCCTGCAGAAGTGTGCTCTTTCCTGGTTAACAGCCTAATGATCCACACTGGGGGGAACTTAACTGTTATCAATGTATTACTGAGACTAGTGATTGATTTTTGTGATGATTCTGTTGGCCAATAGCACCTACAATCATAAAGTGTCGTCACCTGGCCTCCATCTAGCTGGCTTGCCTTTTTGTCTAGCTCTTTTCTTGAAAGTGGGATGTCCATAGCCATGTTTATTGCTATTGTATAATGTATATAAGGTACAAAGAACTAAACCTCTAATACTGTCTACTAGAAATGCCCTGGAAACAACCCCGGGGAAGAAGTGGCTGCTGTTGAGGTCTAAGAGCTACCTCCTCCTTGGCGATCCGCATGTCGTCAGTGACATTGGAAAACACCGTGGGCTCAATGAAGAATCCCTTTCGACCCAGCCCCTTGCCTCCGCACTCGAGCTTGGCGCCCTCAGCCACACCGCTCTGGATGAGCTCTAGGATCTTGTTGTACTGTTTCTTGTCAATCTGTGGAAGAAAGCACCTAGTGACTCCAAGTGAAATCTTCTCTGAAAATGGACTAAAATACACTCAAGAATCTCTCATTTGTGATTTTTTTTCAAAGTTTCATTATACCTAATCAAATCACATGGAACTGCTGTTAATTAACCATTTTTTAGCTACAAAAGGGAAATTTTGTATGGTTCAACCTAAGACATCAAGAATTCCAATAAATGCACTGCTCTGCTGTTACTGACAAATCGTAACTACCAGTTCAAGATTTAAGCAATGTTTCTCAATGACGGAGATATTGGTTGATTGACTACTGACTTTTTACAGAAGTAAAAATTAGCCTAATACACAAATGAATAGTGTAGCGACTTGTACTGATACTAAACAGATGAAAACAACAGAGGAGCTAACACACAGCCCCTGTACATGGTGCTACACATCAAATCCTACTGGGGTAGTATTTTTATGGAACTACAGTTACACCATCAGAGGAAAGGATTAAGTTTAAAGAGTGAGAGCTAGCATCCTAGTCCATAAAATAAGGTCATTCTTGCCTCCCCCATGAGGCCCCAAGTTATAGAGTTATTGCTCAACTGCTATTGTAAATAAAATAAAAACCTACACTCACCTGGGTTTGAACTGCTGTTAGAACTTTAGTCTTCTCTCAAATGGCCCCCAGACTAAGGAGATGTTGTTTCTTATCAGGAAAACCCATGCTCTCATGATCCAGATGAGATCTGGTCTACATATTCCTTTAAATACTCTCAGTTCAAAGCTAGAATTCATCTGGAAATGCACCCAGATGAGTGGGGAGGACCTGCAGAGCTCAGGAGTGCAGTCTGCATGGGGTCTGTGGTCCTCCTCCTTCACCACAGTGCACGAGGCATTCAGAGTAAGGGAGAACCACATGGCAGAGGAAAAAGCAGACAGCTCTTGGTCCCTACACATTTACAAGCTGCACATGGTGTCCCCAGGGTGGGTCAGGTTGGTGGAAAAGAAGCCTTGGCAGCCGGTAAAAGGATAAATGGTTTCTGGGAAGGAGAGATACCTGCCCTCCCTGACTGTGGCACCTGTGGGGATGTCTTGAATCCAACAGTTAAGAACTGGGTTCTAGTTAAGATCCATCTTGCCACGCCTTTTTAGAGCCAAGAGACTCCAACTTACCCCCAAAGTTGATGACACCCTTAAGGGAGTCCTAATCCCTTAGCTTTTCAGAGATAAGATTTAGAAACGAGAAGAGAAGTATAAGACACAAGCGAGTAATGCCTTGGTGGCTGTATTTCCAGCCATGAAGACAACTGAGGAGGAAGAGTAAGGAGCATGGTGCTCTGCTGGGTTCCATTACAGTGTCCTATTTCTGTGCTCACTAGGGATTAAGAAAGGACATGTCTGTGATTTCTCTACCTGGGGTCCCTGCTCGGTGGTGGGGTCAAAGGGACTCCCCACTATGCGCCTCTTGGCCCGCTCCACACTTCTTCTCACAAATTCTTCATAGATGGACTCCTCCACAAAGATTCGCGACCCTGCAGTGCAGCACTGGCCTTGGTTGAAGAACACACCCTGGTGAGCCTGCTCCACCGCATAGTCCACTACAAGAGGAAACAGCCATGTTCTCAACACCCATCTATGGGACTGCCTCCCCCCTCTCCCCAAAGAACCAGGCGTAATGTCATGCTCACTGCAGAGCAGAACCGTGAGCAGCCCAGTGAAAAGCACTGGGCTGAGAACACAGCTTTTTTCTAGTTCTAGCCAGACCCTGACACTATTGGCTATGTTAAGCTTGGCAATCTACTCTTGGAATCCCTTTCTTATTCTATAGAAAAGAGGAATCAGACCACATTATCTATAAAAGGAGTCTCAAACCCCAATAATCCAAGGGGCTGGGCAGATAATGCAATGGTAGTAAAGCAGTGTGACAGAGACTCAGAACCCCTATGCATAGACATAGCCCAGGGTTACCAGATTCCAAGTTTTAAAAAAAAAACAAGTATCAATATTTTGTGTAATATTTAGAAGTAAACATAGCTATTGGGCTTCTTAGGTGGTGCTGGTATTAGAAAACCCACCTGCATCCAAGCAGGAGATGCAGGAGAGATGGGTTCACTCCCTGGGTCAGGAAGATCCTCTGGAGGAGGGCATGGCAACCCACTCCAGTATTCTTGCCAGGAGAATCCCATGGACAGAGGATCCTTGTGGGCTATGGTCCATAGGGTTGCAAAGAGTCGGACATGATTGAAGCAACTTAGCACACACAGCACAAACATAGCCAGACCCTGCATTTGGCCTATAGACTGCCAATTTGCAATCCCTAATCTATAAGACTTTGCAGTTATGCTTCTAATTAGTGTTTTGGTGAATTAAACTGTAACAGCAATGATCGCCTTTGAAGACACTAAATTTCCTCTATATTTACATATATAATAGCATGGAATTATATAATAGCATGTGGTAACTCATTTTCATCTCTTGTATCTTATATTTGAAAACAGTATTAATAAACCTGGTGTCTGCGTCCTTAGTCATATCTGACTCTCTCTGACTCTACGGACTGTAGCCTGCCAGGCTTCTCTGTCCTCGGGATTTCCCAGGCAAGAATACTGGAGTGGGTTGCCATGCCCTCCTCCAGGG
>SJYT01075763.1:21761-43795 GCA_006410635.1 Cephalophus harveyi
TTAGCTTTTGTGGCTTTCTTATGGATTCTTTGCAGTTTTCTCTATACAGAATCCTATTATCTATAAATATGGGTAGTTTTACTTTTTACATTCCAGTTTGAATGATTTTTATTTCTTTTCTTTTTTGGTCACCCTGCCTGACATGTGGGATCTTATTTCCCTGATCAGGGATCAAAACTGCACACCATGCATTGAAAGCACAGGGAAATCATGACTTATTTCTTTTTCTTGTCTAATTGCTCTGGCTAGAATTTCTAATACAGTGAAGATAATTTTTGTGTTTCTAGGAATGTGTCCATTTTATCTAGGTTATCTGATTAGTTGGTGTATAGTTCTTCATAATAGTCTCTTATAATCCTTTAAATTTCTATAAAGTTGATGGTAATGGCCTTCATTTCTTATTTTATTCCTATTTTGAGAAATAATTGACATGCATAACTCTATATGTTTAATATATACAACATGATGGTTTGATTTACATATGTTGTGAAATGATTACCACAATAGGTTTAGTTAACATAGGTCATCTTTGTCATCTCATATAGATACAGCAAAAAGAAAAGAAAAGAATTCTACTTGTGATGAAACTCTTAGAATTTATTCTCTTAAGATTCCTCTATATCATAAATCATTGTTAACTAGAGGCATCATGTTTTACATGACATCTCTTGTACTTATTCAGCTTAAACAGGAAGTTTGTACATTTTGACCACTTTCCTACATTCTAATAGAATGAAGTGAAATCTCGTTGTGGTTTTGACTTGTGTTTCACTAATTTGGCCACCTCATGCGAAGAGTTGACTCATTGAAAAAGACTCTGATGCTGGGAGGGATTGGGGGCAGGAGGGGTAGGGCACGACAGAGGATGAGATGGCTGGATGGCATCACGGACTCGATGGACGTGAGTCTGAGTGAACTCCAGGAGTTGGTGTTGGACAGGGAGGCCTGGCGTGCTGCAATTCATGGGGTCGCAAAGAGTCGGACACGACTGAGCAACTGAACTGAACTGAACTGAATGAATAATTGTGTAGAACATATTTTCATGTACCAATTGCCAATCTGCATGTCTTCTTGGGAAAAATTTCCTATGTAGACCTTCTGCCCATTTTTTTAACCTTCAAAAATCTATTACCAAACTTGCTAATCTTGCCTGCCTCCTGAGAAATCTATATGCAGGTCAAGAAGCAACAGGTAGAACTAGACATGAAACAATGAATTGGATTCAAATTCGGAAAGGAATATGACAAGGCTATATATTGTCACCTTTCTTATTTAATTTATATGCAGAGTACATCATGCAAAATGCTGAGCTGGATGAAGCACAAACTGGAATCAAGATTGCCAGGAGAAATATCAATAACCTCAGATATGCAGATGATACCACCTTTATGGCAGAAAGTGAAGAGGAACTCAAGCACCTCTTGATGACAGTGAAAGAGAAGAGTCAAAAAGCTGGCTTAAAACTCAACATTTAAAAAACTAAGATCATGGCATCTGGTCCTATCACATCATGGCAAATAGATGGGGAAACAGTGTAAACAATGAGAGGCTTTATTTTCTTGGGCTCCAATATCACTGCAGATGGTGACTGCAGTCATGAAATTAAAAGACATTTGCTCCTTGGAAGAAAAGCTGTGACATACCTAGGTGGCATATTAAAAAGCAGAGACATTACTTTGCCAAAAAAGATTCATCTAGTCAATGCTATGCTTTTTCCAGTAGTCATGTATAGATGTGAGAGTTAAACCATAAAGAAAGCTGAGCATTGAACAATTGATGGTTTTGAACTGTGGTGTTGGAATAGACTCGAGAGTCCCTTGGACAGCAGGGAGATCAAGCCAGTCAATCCTAAAGGAAATCAGTTCTGAATATTCATTGGAAGGACTGATGCTGAAGCTGAAGCTCCGATAATTTGGCCACCTGTGTGAAGAACTGACTCCTTAGAAAAGAGAGGGCAGGAGGGAAAGATTGAAGGCAGGAGGAGAAGGGAATGACAGGGGATGAGATGGTTGGATGATATCACCAACTTAATGGACATGAGTTTGAGCAAGCTCTTGGAGTTGGTGATGGACAGGGAAGTCTGGCATGCTGCAGTTCATGGGGTCGCAAAGAGTCAGACATGACTGAGCAACTAAACTGAACTGAACTTAAATTTATGCAAGGTTAACCTTTTAACCCAACTAACAGCAAAACAGTGTCTCCAACAGCACCTAGGATGGAGGTTCACACCTAATAAAGCGTGTCTCTTGAAAAAACAGTTAAATATATATATACATACACATTTGCATAAGTGTTTTTTAAAAAAGGAAAAATTAACAAGTGTTGCAGAAAAAACATCCCAAAGTAATTTTAGCTCAACATCCCCATCCACAAAGGAAAAATGTCATTGCCAGTCCGTGCTGGCTCAAATAGCCCAACTTGGGCTGCACCTAGGGAGAAAAAGATTTCTTTCTTCTTAAAAACAAATTAAAAAAAACCCAAAACAAAAAAAAACCCCTTCTTCTTCTATTCAACCTCCAGAGTTCATTCCTGAAGTGAAGTAAAGTCGCTCAAGAGTTCATTCCTAGAAATACCCAAAGAATAACGGTATAAAAAAGCCCCAGCCTATTTTCCTCAGCATCTGCCTATCAGTGAAGGTTCACACCAAGGATGGTTCCTTAGCAATTTTTGCCTCTACTACAGTCAGCAAATCAACCCCTAAACTCTGGGAACTTGTAGAACATTCTCAGACTTCCTAAGGGCTCCATGAAAGACCCTGGGGATAGTGAACCTGATCGACACTGGAATGCCAGGCTGGACAAAGAGGGCCTTTCCAAACAAAAACACCCTAAACCTAAAGCCTAACCTACCATGTAAAAACAAGTACCAGCTGGCTACCAAAAAGGTATAAGTCCCTGCTTTGACTATAAAGTAATAAGGAAGGGGGAGGGGAATCCAGAGTATTTGACCTCACCTCCCTTCCACAGTCATACATATTCCAGGCCAGAGGCTGCAGGGTGATTTTTGTGTTTCTGGCTGGATAAAGCAAGTCAAGGAGGCAACCTATTAAATGGGAGAGGAAATATTTGTAAATGATATGTCCAATAAAGGGTTAATATCCAGAATAAATAAACACCTCATAAAACTCAATATACAAAACAACAAACCCAGTCAAAAATGGATGGAAGACACAAATAGACATTTCCCCAAAGAAGACATCAGTTCAGTTCAGTTCACTCACTCAGTCATGTCCGACTCTTTGCAACCCCCTGGACTGCAGCATCTCAGGCTTCCCTGTCCGTCACCAACTTCTGGAGCTTGCTCAAACTCATATCCATCGAGTCAGTGATGCGATCCAACCATTTCATCCTCTGTCGTCTTCTCCTCCTGCTTTCAATCTTTCCCAGCAGCATCTTTTGGTGGCCAAAGTATTGGAGCTTCAGCTTCAGCATCAGTCCTTCTAATGAATATTCAGGACTGATTTCCTTTAGGATTGACTGGTTTGATCTCCTTTCTGTCCAAGGGACTCTCAAGAGTCTTCTACAACACCATAGTTCAAAACCATCAATTCCTCAGTGCTCAGCTTTCTTTATGGTCCAACTCTCACATCCATACACGACTACTGGAAAAACCATAGGTTTGACTAGACAGACCTTTGTTGGCAAAGTAATCTCTCTGCTTTTTAACATACTGTCTAGGTTGGTCATAACTTTTCTTCCAAGAGGTAAAGGTCTTTTAATTTCATGACTGCAGTCACCATCTGCAGTGATTTGGGAGCCCAAGAAGATAAAGCCTGTCATTGTTTCCATTGTTTCCCCATCTATTTGCCATGAAGTGATGGGACCAGATGCCATGTTCATTTTTTGAATGTTGAGTTTTGTTTTTTTTTTTAATTGGAGGGTAATTACTTTATAGTATTGTGGTGGGTTTTACCATACATTCACATGAATCAGCCAAGGGCATACATGTGCTCCCCATCCTGACCCTCCCTCCCACCTCCTTCCCCATCCCATCCCTCAGGGTCATCGCAGTGCACCAGCCCTGAGCACCCTGTCTCATGCATTGAACCTGGACTGGTGACCTATTTCACATATAATATACATGTTTCAATGCTATTCTCTCAAATCATCCCACCCTCGCCTTCTCCCACATAGTCCAAAAGGCTGTTCTTTACATCTGTGTCTCTTTTGCTGCCTTGCATATAGGGTCATCATTGCCATCTTTCTAAATTCCATATATATGCGTTAGTATACTGTATTGGCATTTTTCTTTCTGGCTTACTTCACTCTGTATAATAGGCTCCAGTTTTATCCACCTCATTAGAACTGATTCAAATGCATTCTTTTTAGTAGCTGAGTAATATTCCATTGTGTACATGTGCCACAGCTTTCCTATCCATTTGTCTGCCAATGGACATCTAGGTTGCATCCATGTCCTGGCTATTGTAAACAGTGCGATGATGAACATGGGGGTATACATGTCTATTTCAATTCTGGTTTCCTTAGTGTGTATGCCTAGCAGTGGGATTGCTGGGTCATATGGCCATTCTATTTCCAGTTTTTTTTTTTTTTTTTTAAGGAATCTCCACACTGTTCTCCATAGTGGCTGTACTAGTTTGCATTCCCAACAACAGTGTAAGAGTGTTCCTTTTTCTCTGCGCCCACTCCAGCATTCATTGTTTGCAGACTTTTTGATAGCAGCCATTCTGACCGGCATGAGATGGTACCTCATTGTGGTTTTCATTTCTCTGATAATGAGTGATGTTGAGCATCTTTTCAGGTGTTTGTTAGCCATCTGTATGTCTTCTTTAGATAAATGTCTGTTTAGTTCTTTGGCCCTTTTTTTTTGTTTGTTTGTTTTATTGATTGGGTTGCTTATTTTTCTGGAATAGAGCTGCAGGAGTTGTTTTTATATTTTTGGGATTAATTCTTTGTCATTTGCTTCATTTGATATTATTTTCTCCCATTCTGAAGGCTGTCTTTTCACCTTGCTTATAGTTTCCTTCGTTGTGCAAAAGTTTTTAAGTTTAGTTAGGTCCCATTTGTTTATTTTTGCTTTTATTTCCATTACTCTGGGAGGTGGGTCATAGAGGATCTTGCTATGATTTACATCAGAGAGTGTTTTGCCTTTGTTTTCCTCTAGGAATTTTATAGTTTCTGGTCTTATGTTTAGATCTTTAATCCATTTTTATTTTATTTTTGTGTATGGTGTCAGAAAGTGTTATAGTTTCATTCTTCTACAAGTGGTTCCCAGAACCACTTGTTAATGAGATTGTCTTTTCTCCATTGTATATTCTTGCCTCCTTTGTCAAAGATAAGGTGTCCATAGGTGCGTGGATTTATCTCTGGGCTTTCTATTTTGTTCCATTGATCTGTTTCTGTATTTGTGCTAGTCTCATACTGTCTTGATGACTGTGGCTTTGTAGTATAGCCTGAAGTCAGGCAGCTTGATTCCTCCAGTTCCATTCTTCTTTCTCAAGATTGCTTTGGCTATTCGAGGTTTTTTGTATTTCCATACAAATTGTGAAATTATTTGTTCTAGTTCTCTGAAAATTACCGTGGTTAGCTTGACAGGGATTGCTTTGAATCTATAGATTGCTTTGGGTAGTATACTCATTTTCACTATGTTGATTCTTCCAACCTATGAACATGGTATGTTCCTCCATCTGTTTGTGTCCTCTTTGATTTCTTTCACCAGTGTTTTATAGTTTTATATATATAAGTCTTTTGTTTCTTTAGGTAGATATATTCCTAGGTATTTTATTCTTTTCGTTGCAGTAGAAAGTGAAAGTAAAGAAAGAAAGTGAAGTCGCTCAGTCGTGTCCAACTCTTTGCGACCTCATGGACTGTAGCCTACCAGGTTCCACCGTCCATGAGATTTTCCAGGCAAGAATACTGGAGTGGGTTGCCATTTCCTTCTCCAGGAGATCTTCCTGACCCAGGGATTGAACCCAGGTCTCACGCATTGTAGGCAAGCGCTTTACCATCTGAGCCACCAGGGAAGTCTAATTCATTGCAATGGTGAATGGAATTGTTTCCTTAATTTCTCTTTCTGTTTTCTCTTTTTTAGTTTATAGGAATGCAAGGGGTTTCTGTGTGTTAATTTTATATCCTGAAATTTTACTATATTCATTGATTAGCTCTAGTAATTTTCTTGTGGAGTCTTTAGGGTTTTCTATGTAGAGGATCATGTCATCTTCAAACTGAGAGTTTTACTTCTTCTTTTCTGAGCTGGATTCTTTTTATTTCTTTTTCTTCTCTGATTGCTGTGCCTAAAACTTCCAAAACTATGTTGAATAGTAGTGGTGAGAGTATGCATCCTTGTCTTGTTCCCGACTTTAGGGGAAATGCTTTCAATTTTTTACCATTGAGGATAATGCTTGCTGTGGGTTTATCATATACAGCTTTTATTATGTTAAGGTATGTTACTTGTATGCCTGCTTTATGGAGGGTTTTTTTTTTTAATCATAAATGGATGTTGAATTCTGACAAAGGCTTTCTCTGCATCTATTGAGATAATCATATGGGTTTTTTTGCTAATGTGGCATATCACATTGATTGATTTGTTAATATTGAGGAATCCTTGCATCCCTGGGATAAAACCCACTTGGCCATGATGTATGATCTTTTAAATATGCTGTTGGATTCTGTTTGCTAGTATTTTGTTAAGGATTTTTGCATCTATGGTCATCAGTGATATTGGCCTGTAGTTCTCTTTTTTTGTGGCATCTTTGTCTGTGTTTTGGTATTACGGTGATGGTGGCCTCATAGTATGAGTTTGTATGTTTACCTTCCTCTGCAATTTTCTGGAAGAGTTTGAGTAGGATAGGTGTTAGCTCTTCTCTAAATTTTTGGTAGAATTCAGCTGTGAAGCCATCTGGTTCTGGGATTTTGTTTGTTTGGAAGATTTTTAATTACAGTTTCGATTTCTGTGCTTGTGATAGGTCTGTTAAGATTTTGTATTTATTCCTGATTCAGTTTTGGAAAGTTATACTTTTCTAAGCATTTGTCCATTTCTTCCAAGTTGTGGATTTTATTGGCATATAGTTGCTGATAGTAGTCTCTTATGATCCTTTGTATTTGTGTGTTGTCTGTTTTGATTTCTCCATTTTCATTTCTAATTTTGTTGATTTGATTCTTCTCCCTTTTTTCTTGTTAAATCTGGCTAATGGCTTGTTAATTTTATTTATCTCCTCAAAGAACCAGCTTTTAGCTTTGTTGATTTTGTCTATGGTCTCCTTTGTTTCTTTTGCATTTATCTCTGCCCTAATTTTTATGATTTATTTTCTTCTACTAACCCTGGGGTGCTTCATTTCTTCTTTTTCTAGTTGCTTTAGGTGTAGAGTTAGATTATTTATTTGATTTTTCTCCAGTTTCTTGAGGTAGACTTGTATTGCTCTGAACCTTCCTCTTCGCACTGCTTTTACTGTATCCCTTAGTTTTTGGGTTGTTGTGTTTTCATTTTCATTTGTTTCTATGCATATTTTTATTTCTTCTGTGATTTGTTTGTTATTCAGAAGCATGTTGTTTAGCCTTCATATGTTTGTATTTTTAATAATTTTTTTCCTGTAGTTGACATCTAATCTTACCACATTGTGATCAGAAAAGATGGTTGGAATGATTTCATTTTTTTTTTTAATTTACCAAGGCTAATTTTATGTGACAAGATGTGATATATTTTGGAGAAGACTCCCTGTGCACTTGAGAAAAAAGTAAAATTCATTATTTTAGGGTGAAATGACCTATAGATATCAATTAGGTCTAACTGGTGCATTGTATCATTTGAAGTTTGTGTTCCTTGCTAATTTTCTGTTTAGTTGATCTATCCATAGGTGTGAGTGGGGTATTAAAGTCTCCAACTATTATTGTGTTACTGTTAATTTCCCCTTTCATACTTGTTAGCATTTGTCTTACATATTGTGGTGCTCCTATGTTGGGTGCATATATATTTATAATTGTTATATCTTCTTCTTGGATTGATCCTTTTATCATTATGTAGTGTCCTTTGTCTCTTTTCACGGCCTTTATTTCAAAGTCTATTTTGTCTGATATGAGTATTGCTACTCCTGCTTTCTTTTGGTCTCCATTTGCATGAAATATCTTTTTCCATCCCTTCACTTTCAGTCTGTATGTGTCCCTAGGTTTGAGGTGGGTCTCTTTTAGTCTTGTTTTTGTATGCATTCAGCCAGTATTTGTCTTTTGGTTGGGGCATTTAACCCATTTACATTTAAGGTAATTATTGATAAGCATGATCCAGTTGCCATTTGCTATGTTATTTTGGACTCACATTTATAAACCTTTTCTGTGTTTCCTGTCTAGAGAGGATCCTTTAGCATTTGTTGAAGAGCTGGTTTGGTGGTGCTGAATTCTCTCAGCTTTAGCTTGTCTGTAAAGCTTTTGATTTGCCCTTCATATTTGAATGAGATCTTTGCTGGGTACAGTAATCTGGGTTGATGGTTTTTCTCTTTCATCCCTTTAAGTATGTCCTGCCATTCCCTCCTGGCCTGAAGAGTTTCTATGGAAAGATCAGCTATTATCCTTATGGGAATCCCCTTGTGTGTTATTTGTTGTTTTTCCCTTGTTGTTTTTAATATTTGTTCTTTGTGTTTGATCTTCATTAATTTGATTAATATGTGTCTTGCGTGTTTCACCTTGGGTTTATCCTGTTTGGGATTCTCTGGGTTTCTTGGACTTGGGTGACTATTTCCTTTCCCATTTTAGGGAAGTTTTCAGCTATTATCTCCTCAAGTATTTTCTTGTGGCCTTTCTTTTTGTCTTCTTCTTCTGGGACTCCTATGATTCAAATGTTGGGGTGTTTAACATTGTCCCAGGGGTCCCTGAAGTTGTCCTCATTTCTTTTAATTCTTTTTTCCTTTTTCCTCTCTCCTTCATTTATTTCCACCCTTCTGTCTTCCACCTCACTTATCCTATCTTCTGCCTCAGTTATTCTACCTTTGGCTCTCTCCAGTTTCTTTTGATCTCAGTTATTGCAGTATTCATTATTGATTGACTCTTTTTTTTTAAATTTCTTCTAGGTCCTTGTTAAACTTATGTTGCATCTTCTCAATCCTTGTCCCCATACTATTTATCTGTAACTCCATTTTTTTCAAGATTTGGGGTCATTTTTACTATTAGTATTCTGAATTCTTTTTCAGGTATACTGCCTATCTCCTCTTTTGTTTGGTTTGGTGGGCTTTTATCATGTTCCTTTACCTGCTGAATATTTCTCTGCCTTTTCATCTTGTTTAGGTTGCTGTGTTTTGCTGGCCTTTCTGCACGTTGGAAGTTTTTGCTTCCTCTTTATTGTGGAGGTTCCTCCCTGTGGGTGGGGTTGGACGAGTGGCTTGTCAGGGTTTCCTGTTAGGGAAGCTTCTGTCTGTGTTCTGGTGAGTGGAGCTGGATCTCTTCTCCCTGGAGTGCAATGAAGTGTCAAGTAGTGAGTTTTGAAGTGTCTGTGGGTTTGGTGTGAGTTGGCTGCCTGTATTTTTGTGCCCGGGTTCATGTTCCTGCTTTGTTGGAGAATTAGCTTGGTATGTCTTGCTCTGAAACTTGTTGGCTCTTGGGTGGAGCTTGGTTTCAGTGCAGGTATGGAGGCTTTTGGATGACCTCTTGTCGATTAATAGTCCCTGGAGTCAGGTGTTTTCTGGCGTTCTCAAGTTTTGGATTTAAGCCTCCTGCCTCTGGCTTTCAATCTTATTCTTACAGTAGCCTCAAGACTTCTCCATCCATACAGCACTGATGATAAAACATCCAGGTTAATGGTGAAAAGATTCTCTACAGTGAGGGAAACCCTGAGAGATTCTCAGAGTTACATGGAGAAGAGAAGAGGAAGGATGGAGATAGAGGTGACAAAGTGGGGAAGAGGGGGAATCAAAAGGGGAGAGGGCAATCTAGCCAGTAATCAATTCCCTCTTTTCTCTCCACAATCTGGAACACTCAGAGAGGTTCATGGAGTTCCATAGAGAAGAAAAGAGGGTAGCAGGAGATAGAGGTGACCAGGAGGAGAGGATGGGAGTGAAAAGGAGAGAGACCAATCTAGCCAGTGATCAGTTCCCTAAATGTTCTCCACAGCCTGGAACACCCAAAGAGATTCACAGGTTTAAGTAGAGAAGAGAAGGGGTGGAAGGAAATGAGATGATCTGGGGGAGGAAAAGGAGAGTCAAAAGGGGAGAGAGCAATCAAGCCAGTAATCACACTCCTAAGTAAAAATGGGTACTGAAGATTGGATTTTTAAAGGTACAAAATTGATAACAAATACCAAAAAACAAAGATTAAAAATCTAGAATAGAGGTTGTGAAGTCGCTCAGTCATGTCCGACTCTTTGTGACCCCATGGTCTATAGAGTACCAGGGTCCTCTGTCCATGGGATTTTTCCAGGCAAGAGTACTGGAGTGGGGTGCCATTGCTTTCTCCAACAATATGTAAAAAACAAAACAAAATTTCAAAGGTCATAAAAAAATATGTGAAATTTGCTTTAAAAATAGGGTCTTTTTTTTTTTTTACAAGGCAAGAGTAGGTTTTAAAAATGAAAATTAAAGGAGTACTAAAGAACTTAAAAAAATTGAAAAATGATAATGGTAAAATATATCTAGAAATTTCTCTGGAGCTGTTGAGGGCAGTGTGGGGTCCATTCAGTTTCAGATAGTTTCTTGTTCCAGCTAATACTTCTTCTCAAGATCTATAGGTCCCTTAAAAATGTAGTCAATGCTAACTACAGGGTTTTAATCTGTTGCCCTGTCACTTCCAAAGCAGTTCCCTCTTCTTTGTTTATTTTGGCTTCCTCTGTTTCCAAGTCTCTTCAGTATCTAACTTCTCCCCTGACACAAGGGGAGAAGGTGGTCATTTATTTAGGCTCACTTGTTCAGTTGTGCTGCAGGGAGGGAGAAACACTGCAAACAAATATCACTGGCACGTGTGGGGAATGATCGCAGTATCTGGGCCACACTGGGTTTGCCTCTGCTCACGGTGTGTGTGCTTTCCCGGTCTACATTGCTGGCTCCAGGTTGCTCTGCAGGGGAACTGTCTAAGGTGGGCCCTGGGTTGTATGCACTTCCCAGGACTAAGCCACTCGGGTTCAGGTTCTCAGGTACTCCACAAAGGCACAGACTCGGTTGGGCCTTCATTTTGTGCTTTTCCCAGGTTGGAGTAGCTCAGGCAACCAGGTGCTTGGTGAGCACTCTCTCCCGAGGTGGGGTAGTGCATCTTATCACCTCCCCGGTCCAGGCTGCTTGATTTCCCAGGTATGCTCATCAGGAGTGCTGTCTCAGGTGTACCATGTGTCTCTGGAGAGCTGATCTCTGGCTGCGACCCTCCTGGCGGATGTCAACTGTCCAGGATCCCAGGAACACTTAGTTAGCAACTGGGAGCCTGCTCGCAGTTTGGATAGAGGATGCCCCTTGCCTTATGGCTCTGGCTGTCGCCCGACTGCCTCCCTGCCTCTGGCGGGGGATAGGCTGGTCCACTGCCGGCTAGCTCTCCCTTGGTATTTGCTCAGTCCTTTGTTCTGTGAGCGGCCCAGCAGTGCCTTAGGTTAGAGCTTTTCCCGGGAAAGTTTTCTCTCTCTCCTCTTTTTTTCCCCCTCTCTCTGGCTATCCCACAGTTTGGGTTGCTATCTCACGTTAGCTCCCTCAGATTGCCCTCAGGGCATTCAGGCCCAGTCCTTACCTTAAGCAATGCAGCCCGCGCCTCCCTGTTTAGTCCCTGCTTGCGGGTGACTGACTTGAGCATCTGGGCTACTTCTCTGCTGGGGTTGCGGTTAGGCTAGGCACGTAATCTGTAGGTTTTATTTATTTTTTCCTCCTGGTTATGTTGCCTTGTGAGATTTCAAAACTCCCCACAGACCTGCCGGTGAAAGGGTTTCTCGGTGTTTGGAAACTTCTCCTCTTTTACACTCCCTCCCTGGGCCGGGTCTCCATTTCTAACTCTTTTGCCTCTCTTTTTATCTTTTATATTTTGTCCTACCTCCTTTCGAAGACAATGGGCTGCCTTTCTGGGTGCCTGGTGTTCTCTGTCAGCATTCAGAAGTTGTTTTGTGGTATTTACTCAGCGTTCAAATGATCTTTCAATGAATTTATGGGGGAGAAAGTGGTCTCCCTGTCCTATTCCTCTGCCATCTTAGGACTGCAACCCCCCATAGCTTTTTAAAGATTTTCTATGTATAGTATCATGTCATCTGCAAACAGTGACAATTTTACTTCTTTACAATTTGAATTCCTTTTACTTCTTTTTCTTGTCTGATTACTGTGACTAGGACTTCCAAAACTATATTGAATAAAAATTATGAGGGTGGACTTCATTGTCTTCTTCCTTATTTTAGAGGAAATGCCCTCAGTTTTTCATCATTGAGTATGGTTTTAGCTATGGGTTTGTCATATATGATGTGTATTAAATTTGAGATATGTCCCCTCTATATCTACTTTGGAGAAAGGGTTTTTTTTTTTTTTTTTAAATCATAAATGGAATTTGAATATTTCCAAAAGCTTTTTGTGCATCTATTAAGGTGATCATATTATTTTCATTCTTGAATTTGTTAATGTATCACATTGATTTGTGGATATTGATCCATGCCTGCATCTGTGTGATATATCCCACTTGATCATGTTATAAGATTCTTTTATTGTACTTTTGGAATCAGTTTCCTTATATTTTGTGGAGGATTTTTACACCTATATTCTTCAATGATATTGGCCTGTACTTTTCTTTTATTGTGATAGCTTTGTCTGGTTAGAATATAAGAATAATCCTAGTCTCATACAATGAGTTCAGAATGGTTTCTTCCTCTGAAATTTTTTGGAAAATAGTTTGAGAATAATAAGTGTTAATTCTTCTCTAAATGTTTGCTAGAATTCACTTGTAAACTCATTAGGTCCTGGACATTTGTTTGTTGGGAGTTTTAAAAATTACTGATTGTAATTTTATTTCTGTTCATTGATATGATCATATTTTCTATTTCTTCCTGGTTTAGTCTTGGGAGATTATACATTTCTAGTTATTTGTCCAGTTCTTCCCTGGTGGCTCAAATGGTAAAGAACCCATCTGCAATGCAGGAGACCCAGGCTCAATCCCTGGACTGGGAAGATCCCCTGGAGAAGGGAATGGCTACCCACTCTAATATTCTTGCCTGGAGAATTCCATGGACAGAGGATCCTGGGCTATAGTCCATAGGGTCACAAAGAATCAGACATGACTGAGCAACTAACACTTTCAGTCTTGGGAGATTATACATTTCTAGTTATTTGTTTATTTCTTCTAGGTCATTCATTTTAATTGTGTGATGTATTGCCTTTATTACACATGTGCTTTTACTAATATGCTTGTTCTCTTGTAATTTTCATGTTTCTCCTTATGGCCTTTTCTTATTCACTTAGAGAATTCTCGTTATCATTTTTTTTTTTTTTTTTTAAGCTGATTTTGTGGTACTAAACTCTTTTAGCTTTTGCTTGTCTGTAAAACTTTTGATCTTTTCATTAAGTCTGAATGAAAGCCCTGCCAGGTAAAGTATTCTTGGTTGTAGGTTTTCCCCTTTTATTACTTTAAATATATTGTGCCTTGTCTTTCTACTGAAAAGTCTGCTGTTAGCCTTATGGGAATTTTCTTGAATCCAATTTGTTGCTTTTCCCTTACTGCTTTTAATATTTTCTCTTTATTTTACATTTTTATCATTTTAACTACAATGGATATTTGTGTGGTCATCTTTGGGTTGATCCTGTTTGAGATGTTAATGTGTTTTGGGGGCCTTGAAGTCTGTTTCATTTTTTGGGCTAGGGAAATTTTCACTATTATGTTTTCAATTATGTTCTCTGCCTCTTCTCTGTCTTCTTCTTGGACCCCAGAATGCTAATATTAGTTAGTTGTTGTTATTAGTTGTTTCTTGCCTCTCTGGAATTCTCTTCAAGATAATCAGGTGGGTCTGACCCAGGTTACTTCCAAATTACTGTTTGTGCCCTGCGTATGAGTGTGTGAGATTTTTGTGTGCCTTTTAAGAGTGGAGTCTTGTTTCCCACAGCCCTCCCAATCTCCCCAAAGAAAGCCATGCTGATCTTCAAATCCAAATGTTCTAGGAGTTCATCTTCCCAGCACAGGACCCCTGGGCTGGGAAGCCCAATATTGATTTTTTCCCCTGTGGTCAGGGAAGGGGAGGGGGATATGCTACTGGCTAACAACAGTTGGATAGGACTTCTGACTTATTTCCCTAGCTGAGTGAGAATGGGGCCCTCAGTTGCCTGGATTCTCTGGTCAGGCTTACCAGATGATCAGGACTGGGTACTATATTCAATAGTAGATGGGGCTATGAATTACATTCACTCTCCTAGCAGTGCAGCACTATGAGACTGAGGGTCTATATGGCTCATTGGGAAACCAAATCAGGTAATAATGTACACTACATTCCCTGGTTAGGTACAATCACCAGTGTTGCTTTACATGCAGGGAAAACCAGGGATGTGTTCTTTAGGGCCACTGTAGGGAAGGCTATTTGAATGGGTTATGCAGCTTCCCATGCTCTCTGGCTAGGTTCCCTGTTCAGGCAGATAGAAGCTGTATTCTGCACTGATTAGGGCTATGAATTACTTTCCCTGTCCAGACACAGTGGGAGAAGCAGCTCTAAATCTGGTAAAGTCTTTTTTTCTTTAAGCTAACCCATGTCCTAAGTTCCCTGGCTGAACAAGTCCATTGACATGCCCTGAAGATTATTGGTCCTGCCTGCCCATCTGTTGGCTTGAGTATGGCTGGCTTACAAAGATTCCAGGTGTTCTCACCATTCCTTCTGCTCATATGGAGCTGGCAGACACTCTCTACAGTGGGTGGGGTCATATCGCAGTTCCTCTTCCTGGGAGCCAATCCAAGCTTCTCCCAATTTTTCCCAAATGGGTATTCCTATCAGGAGGGGCTGGGAGCTACTTTCAGCCTTGGCTAAGAATTAATTCCCTTCCCTGGGCATAGCAGGGGAATGTGCCATGCCCAGTACTGGCTTTTATTTGAAGGTGGGGAGGGGAGGATAACCTCTGCCTGCCCATATCTTGGTTACTCAGCTTCCAGGTGCTCTCACTAGCTCCTGTGGTCAGATGGGGCTGGAAGACACTGTCCCCAGCTGGTGGGGCTATGACTCAGCTCCTTACATTGAGGTGGCAAACCAGTCTCCAGGGCTGGCAAAATTCCACATTTGAGGACCTGAATCACACATATCTGTAGCACAATGAGTTCCTTGGTCAGAATGAACTATGAGCTTGGTTCTACAGATAAATAAAGACACTGGTTGAGATTATTACTTGAGCACTGCTGGTATGGACTTGGTCTGCCAATGTCTGTGTGCTGGTGGTGTTGTAAGCATCTCCCTCTTCTTTGTCACAGTCAGATTCCCAGTGGTTGAGACCTGCATACTTCCCTGCAGTCCCCATGTGGCAAGACCAGAATAGGGGCTCCCATGAAGTAAGTGACCCACAGTGCTGGAGGTGTTAGTTGTCCTCCCTGGGCTATTTTGTCACTGGAAGAACTGGGGCTCAAGGGAGACATCTGTTTAGTGCTGCACTGGCTTGTGGTATGGGCAATGTTGTCTGTATAGTTGCTTCCCTTACCCTTCTAATGCAATCTGTTTTGATCTTTGTGGTGCAGGGAGCTGTTTCAGCCTCACCTCTGTTTTCTAAGATTATCTCAGTGGTGTCTTGTTCATACATAGTTGTTAGGTGTTCTTCTTGTGAGGGAGAGTGAAGTAAGGAATGATCTATGTCACCATCTTAGTGTTGTCACTCCTAATTTTTTGTTTTAGTTAGTGTCTTCCCTTCTTTCTCCCTCATTCTAGCTAGTTTTAGCAATATTGTTGTCTTCAAAGTCTCAATTTTAGCTATCCATGATTTCATCTATTGTGTTTCTCTTCTCCAGTTTCTATCATTTTCATCTAATTTTGTGTTTAGTTTGCTCTTTTATTTTTTAGTTCTTCCAGGTATAAAATTTGGTTATTGCTTTGAGATCTTTCCTAATGTAAACATGTATAGCTATAAATTCCCTTCTAACCACTGCCTTTGCTGCATCCCATAAATTTTGGCCTGTGTTTTATTTTTCTTTTGTCTATAAGTATTATCTAATTTCTGTCATTATTTCTTCTTTGACCCATTGGTTGTTTAGGAATATGTTGTTTTGTTTTTACTTACTATGAATTTTCTATTTTCCTTCTTTTTAAAATTTCTAGCTTCATTCCCTTATGATCTGTGTTAGTCTACTTGGGCTGCCATAACAGAATACCAGACTAGGTAGCTTAAACAATAGATATTTATTTTCCCAGGTTTCTGGAGGTTGGATGTCCAAAATCAAGGTGTCAACATGATAGGTTTCTGTGAGTCCTATTTTTTGGATTGCAGACAGCTGCCTTTTTGCTGCATCCTCACAGGGCTTTTCCTCTGTTTGCCTACGAAGAACCAGAGATCTCTGATATCACTCACTATTTTTATAAGGACACCAGTCCTATTAGATTAAGGCCTCACCCATATGACTTAATTTAACTTTAATTACCTCCTTAAAGATCCTATCTCCAAACATCATTTCATTAGGGATTGTGCTTTTAATATATAAATATATATATTTCAGGAGAGACACAATTCAACCCATAACATAGTCTGAGAGGATGCTTTGTTGATTTCAATCTTTTAAATTAATGAGACTTTTCTGTGACCTAATATATGTTTATCCTGGAGAATGTTCCATGTGCTCTGGAGAAGAATACATATCTTTCTGTTCAATGAAGCATTTTTCTCTATAATATATAAATATATATATGTTTTATAGAATATATTATATATACTGAATATATATATACACATATACATATATATATATGCTTTATGCATTTTGGGCTTTTATTGTTTGGATCACATATGTTTATAACTGTTTTATATATATATATATATGATGAGGCAGGAGACCCGGGTTCAATCTCTGGATCAGGAGAATCCACTGGAAAAGGGAATGGCTACCCACTCCAGTATTTTTGCCTGTAGAATTTCATGGACAGAGGAGCCTGATGGGCTATAGTCCATGGGGTCACAAAGAGTTGGATACAGCTGAGTGACTAACACTTTCACAGGGCTTCCCTGGTGGCTCAGACAGTAAAGAATCTGCCTGCAATGCAGGAGACCCAGGTTTGATCCCTGGGTTGGGAAGATCCCCTTGATAAGGGAATGGCCACCCACTCCAGTATTCTTGCCTGGAGAATTTCATGGAGAGGGAGCCTGGTGGACTATAAACCATGGGGTCCTGAAGAGTCAGACACAACTGAGTGACTTTCACTTTCACTCATATATGATGAATAGAAACATCAGTATATCCTTCTCTTTTATACTAATTTTTTACTTAAAATTTGTTTTATCTACTGATGAAGTGATGCTAGTTCTCTTTGGGTTACTATTTAAATGAAAAATTTTTTTCATCCATTCACTATGAATCTATTTGTATCTTTGGATCTAAAATGAATCTCTTATAGACAGCATATTCTTGGATTATACATTTTTATCCATTCTTCACATCCCTAATAGTGACTGAAGTGTTTAATCTATTTACATTCCCACTAAGAATGGACTTTCTTCTGCCATTTGCTTTATACTCAAGATTGCTTTGGCTATTCAAGGTTTTTTGTATTTCCATACAAATTGTGAAATTATTTGTTTTAGTTCTCTGAAAAATTCGAGGTAGTGTGATAAGGATTGCATTGAATCTATAGATTGCTTTGGGTAGTATACTCATTTTCACTACATTGATTCTTCTGACCCATGAACACGGTATATTTCTCCATCTATTTGTGTCCTCTTTGATATCTTTCACCAGTGTTTTGTAGTTTTCTATATATAGGTCTTTTGTTTCTTTACATATTCCTAAGTATTTTATTCTTTTCATTGCAATGGTGAATGGAATTGTTGCCTTAATTTCTCTTTCTGTTTTCTTACTGTTAGTGTATAGGAATGCAAGGGATTTCTGTGTAGTGATTTTATATCCTGCAACTTTACTATATTCATTGATTAGCTCTAGTAATTTTCTGGTGAAGTCTTTCAGGTTTTCTGTGTAGAGGATCATGTCATCTGCAAACAGTGAGAGTTTTACTTCTTCTTTTCCAAACTGGATTCCTTTTATTTCTTTTTCTGCTCTGATTGCTGTGGCCAAAACTTCCAAATCTATGTTGAATAGTAGTAGTGAAAGAGGACACCCTTGTCTTTTTCCTGACTTTAGGGGAAATGCTTTCAATTTTTCACCATTGACGATAATGTTTGCTGAGGGTTTGTCATATATAGCTTTTATTATATTGAGGTATGTTCTTTCTATGTCTACTTTCTGGAGGGTTTTTATCATAAATGGATGTTGAATTTTGTCAAAGGCTTTCTCTACATCTATTGAGATAATCATATGGTTTTTATTTTCAATTTGTTAATATGGTGTATTACATTAATTGATTTGCAGANCTTTCTGGAGGGTTTTTATCATAAATGGATGTTGAATTTTGTCAAAGGCTTTCTCTACATCTATTGAGATAATCATATGGTTTTTATTTTCAATTTGTTAATATGGTGTATTACATTAATTGATTTGCAGATATTGAAGAATCCTTGCATCCCTGAGATAAAGCTCACTTGGTCATGATGTATGATCTTTTTAATATGTTGTTGGATTCTGTTTGCTAGATTTATTAAGGATTTTGGCATCTATGTTCATCAGTGATATTGGCCTATAGTTTTCTATTTTGTGGCATCTTTGTCAGGTTTTGGTATTAGGTTGATGGTGGCCTCATAGAATATGTTTGGAAGTTTACCTTCCTCTGCAATTTTCTGGAAGAGTTTGAGTAGGATAGGTGTTAGTTCTTCTCTAAATTTTTGGAGACTCATTGGAAAAGACTCTGATGCTGGGAGTGATTGGGGGCAGGAGGAGAAGGGGACGACAGAGGATGAGATGACTGGATGGCATCACAGACTTGATGGACGTGAGTCTGAGTGAGCTCCGGGAGTTGGTAATGGACAGGGAGGCCTGGCGTGCTGCGATTCATGGGGTCGCAAAGAGTCAGACATGACTGAGCGACTGAACTGAACTGATATGAACTTAACTAGGTTGGTTATAACTTTCCTTCCAAGGAGTAAGCGTCTTTTAATCTCATGGCTGCAGTCACCATCTACAGTGCTTTTGGAGCCCAGAAAAATAGTCAGCCACTGTTTCCACAGTTTCCCTATCTATTTGTCCTGAAGTGATGGGATTGGATACCGTGATCTTAGTTTTCTGAATGTTGAGCTTTAAGCCAATTTTTTCACTCTCTTCTTTCACTTTCATCAAGAGGCTATTTAGTTCTTCATTTTCTGCCATAAGGGTGATGTCATCTGCATATCTGAGGTTATTGATATTTTCCCTGCAATCTTGATTCCAGTTTATGCTTCCTCCAGCCCAGCGTTTCTCATGATGTACTCTGCATAGAAGTTAAATAGGCAGGGTAACAATAAACAGCCTTAAGGTACTCCTTTTTCTATTTGGAACCAGTCTGTTGTTCCATGTCCAGTTCTAACTGTTGTTTCCTGACCTGCATATAGGTTTCTCAAGAGACAGGTCAGGTGTTCTGGTATTCCCATCTCTCTCAGAATTTTCCAGAGTTCACTGTGATTCACATTGTCAAAGGTTTTGGCATAGTCAATAAAGCAGGAATAGATGTTTTTCTGGAACTTTCTTGCTTTTTTGATGATCCAGCAGATGTTCTCAATTGATCTCTGGTTCCTCTGCCATTTCTAAAACCAGCTTGAACATCTGGAAGTTCACGGTTCATGTATTGCTGAAGCCTGGCTTGGAAAATTTTGAGTATTACTTTCCCAGCGTGAGATGAGTAAAATTATGCAGTAGTTTGAGCATTCTTTCCATTGCCTTTCTTTGGGAAAAACTGACATTTTCAGTCCTGTGACCACTGCTGAGTTTTCCAAATTTGCTGACATATTGAGTGCAGCACTTTCACAGCATCATCTTTCAGGATTTGAAATAGCTCAACTGGAATTCCATCACCTCCACTAGCTTTGTTTGTAGTGTTGCTTCCTAAGGCCCACTGGACTTCATATTCCAGGATGTCTGGCTCTAGGTGAGTGATCCCACCATCATGATTACCAGGGTCACGAAGATGTTTTTTGTACAGTTCTTTGTATTCTTGACACCCCTTGTTAATATCTTCTGTTCTGTTAGGTCCATACCTTTTCTGTCCTTTATTGAGCCCATCTTTGCATGAAATGTTCCCGTGGTATCTCTAATTTTCTTGAAGAGATCTCTAGTCTTTCTCATTCTATTGTTTTCCTCTATTTCTTTGCATTGATCACTGAAGAAGGCTTTCTTATCTCTCCTTGCTATTCTTTGGAACTCTGCATCCAAATGGGTATATCTTTCCTTTTCTTCTTTGCTTTTCACTTCTCTTTTTTTCACAGCTATTTGTAGGGCCTCCTCAAACAGCCGTTTTTGTTTGTTTGTTTGTTTTTGCATTTCTTTTTGTTGGGGATGGTCTTGATTCCTGTCACCTGTACAATGTCATGAACTTCCATCCATAGTTCTTCAGGCACTCTGTCTATCAGATCTAGTCCCTTAAATCTATTTCTCACTTCCACTATTTAGCCATAAGGGAGTTGATTTAGGTCATACTTTAATGGTTTAGTGGTTTTTCCCACTTTCTTCAATTTAAGTCTGAATTTGGCAGTAAGGATCTCATTATCTGAGCTACAGTCCATTCCCAGTCTTGTGTTTGCTGACTGTATAGAGACTCTCCATCTTTGGCTTCAAAGAATATTATCAATCTGATTTCGGTGTTGACCATCTGGTGATGTCCATGTGTAGGGTCTTCATGTATGACCATAGGCTTGAGGTAATAATTGAGCTGGGACAGGACACCTTGCTGGTATTGTTTAGTCACTAAGTCATGTCATTTGACCCTTTGTAACCCTGTATTCACACTCATCTCCATGCTAGTAAAGTAATGCTCAAAATTCTCCAAGCCAGGCTTCAGCAATACATGAACCATAAACACCCTGATGTTCAAGCTGGTTTTAGAAAAGGCAGAGGAACCACAGATAAAATTGCCAACATCCTCTGGATCATGGAAAAAGTAAGAGAGTTCCAGAAAAACATCTATTTCTGCTTTATTGACTATGCCAAAGCCTTTGACTGTGTGGATCACAATAAACTGTGGACAATTCTGAAAGAGATGTGAATACCAGACCACCTGACCTGCCTCTTGAGAAGGTCAGGAAGCAACAGTTAGAACTGGACATGGAATAACAGACTGGTTCCAAATAGGAAAAGGAGTACATCAAGGCTATATATTGTCACCCTGCTTATTTAACTTCTATGCAGAGTACATCATGAGAAATGCTGGACTGGAAGAAACACAAGCTGGAATCAAGATTGCCGGGAGAAATATCAATAACCTCAGAAATGCAGATGACACCACCCTTATGGCAGAAAGTGAAGAGGAGGTAAAAAGTCTCTTGATGAAAGTGAAAGAGGAGAGCAAAAAAGTTGGCTTAAAGCTCAACGTTTGGAAAACGAAGATCATGGCATCCGGTTCCATCACTTCCTGGGAAATAGATGGGGAAACAGTGGAAACAGTGTCAGACTTTATTTTTGGGGGCTCCAAAATCACTGCAGATGGTGACTGGAGCCATGAAATTGGAAGACAGTTACTCCTTGGAAGAAAAGTTATGACCAAACTAGATAGTATATTCAAAAACAGAGACATTACTTTGCCGACTAAGGTCCTTCTAGTCAAGGCTAGGGTTTTTCCTGTGGTCATGTAAGGATGTGAGAGTTGGACTGTGAAGAAGGCTGAGTGCCAAAGAATTGATGCTTTTGAACTGTGGTGTTGAAGAAGACTCTTGAGAGTCCCTTGGACTGCCAGGAGATCCAACCAGTCCATTCTGAAGGAGATCAGCCCTGGGATTTCCTTGGAAGGAATGATGCTAAAGCTGAAACTCCAGTACTTTGGCCACCTCATGCGAAGAGTTGACTCATTGGAAAAGACTCTGATGCTGGGAGGGATTGGGGGCAGGAGGAGAAGGGGACGACCGAGGA
>SJYT01075763.1:43818-54038 GCA_006410635.1 Cephalophus harveyi
AACTCCAGTACTTTGGCCACCTCATGCGAAGAGTTGACTCATTGGAAAAGACTCTGATGCTGGGAGGGATTGGGGGCAGGAGGAGAAGGGGACGACCGAGGATGAGATGGCTGGATGGCATCACGGACTCGATGGATGTGAGTCTGAGTGAACTCTGGGAGATGGTGATGAACAGGGAGGCCTGGCATGTGGCGAATCATGGGCTCGCAAAGAGTCGGACACGACTGAGCAACTGAACTGAACTGAACTGAATTGACAACTCTATAACTCTGTTATGTTTGAAGGAAAAAAAAAAAGAAGAAAATTCTCAAATACACATGGCTCAACAGTATAATTTTTACAATCTTACAAGGGGGAAAAAACCTTCACAGACATAGTCTTATTTGAAATATGCAGCTGTTGTTTGAAAGCAACATCAAAGTGAAGAAGTTAATATGTTCATCATGGTAAGAAAAGTCATAATCAGCATGGTCAGTTAAACATTGACTTAAGATAATTAATGTTTAAGCAGACTGAACACAAATGTCACAATAATTTTTGGACAAAGTGATACATATAAAGTAAAACTGAAATAAAAATATGACATTGTAATAAAAATGGAAAATAATTATGGGTCAGAGATAAATAAATGTGTGTTATATTCTTCTTTGAAAAGGGTCAACATATAATTATTAGGTTAACAGAGACACCAAGAGAAATGTAGGCTCAGTTTGATATTTCAAAATGTTAATATCCAGTAGAATTGCAGAGTTTTTTCTATCTTTTTGCTATAGCTATCAAATAAGTAAAGAAAGAAAACACAATAAATCATATTCTACTATCTAAAGATAAAAAATAATAGACACTTAAAATTTTTAAACAATATTATAAGATTAAAAATAAAATATTATATCACATATATATAATATATAAATTTAAGAATGAAAATATACTGAGTTTCCATAATGAAAAACAAATAATTGATTCTCTTTTTTGTCAGCAAATAAAATTCACTCTCATTGTAATACATGTTCCTAAAATTGGGGGTTATTTGCATTTAGTAAAATTAAGGAAATTTTACTATATATACAAAGTAGAGGATTTAACAAGAAGCTCACAACCCAGTGGGCTTTCCTTGTGGCTCAGCTGGTAAAGAATCTGCCTGCAATGTGGAAGACCTTGGTTTGATCTCTGGATTAGGAAGATCCCCTGGAGAAGGGAAAGAGTACCCTCCCTGGTGTTCTGGCCTGGAGAATTCCATGGACTGCATAGTCATGGAATTGCAAAGAGTTGGGGTTGCAAAGAGTTGGACATGACTGAGTGGCTTTCACTTTACTTCACAATCCAGTAATCGAATGTCTTTTGTCACCAACTAGGTATTTGCAATAGGCAAGTTAAAATACTTCTCGTGTTATTGTTTGTCTGTAATATGAAAATAATAATAGGATCTACCTCACAAGATGTTCCAAGGAGCTCAGAGCACAATTTGTTTTTTAGGAAGTGCTCCATTAATATTTTATGTAAAGACATTCAGGAGGAGAAAAAGTTATAAGTGAGTAGTACTCTCAGATGTGAAAACCTCAGAGCTATACTTGACCTAGCGCTGGCTGTGTGTACAACGTTTGATGGCAGGTAAAGACACTTTGTCCCAGGTGTTATAGCTCCAGATGCCCACTTGAGAGACATTGAAGTCTCTAATATGATTTTCTCGAGTCTATTGGAATGGATATGGTGGCTCAGAAGGTAAAGAATCGGTTTGCAATACAGGAGACACAGGCTCAATCTCTGGGTCGTGAAGATCTCCTGGAGAAAAAGGGAATGGCAACACAGACACGACTGAGTGACTTAACAAACTTTCACACTTGAAATAGTGTCAAAATTCAGGGGTCCAGAAAGGAAAGATTTGGAATTGGAAAGCTCCATTTAGCATAATTAAATTTTGACTATACCTCTAAATTTTGACAGATTTTTAGAGTAGAAGCAGTCAACTTTCAAGAATAAAAACATAGATGTTCAATTGACTGATGAGAAATCTCAATTTTTTTCTAAAAGAGAACATAAAATAACTATTTATCACATTTTGACACAAAAATAATTTTGTTCTCTTTAAGAAAATGCAAAAATGTGCTGCATGATGTCTTGGGTGCTAAAATATACTGTTTGCCAGTATAACTGAATGGGTAGGTGGGAGAGAAATGAAAGTGACAAGGGGAGTAAGTGCGGTCACGCAGCCCATTTAGCTTCCACTCTGATTATGGATTGAGCACTCCTGAGTGAAGTGGATTCCACTCTTGAAAGTAGTATAGAGCAAAGATGAAAAAGAGAAGGTAATAAACAGGTTATATTTGTGATATGGTCCTTTGTGCTGAAAAAAAGAAAGGGGAAATATTTAAAATATAGAAACAATCATGCTAAAGAATTGTGAATGAGTGTCAACAGAATAAAGTGCAAACTCAGAAAGTTGACACCCCAAAGTTTTATGATTTATTGAAGTTAAATATAGAGCCGAAACATGCTCCTCATGCATGCTGATAGGAAAGGGAAACCAGATAAATTTGGAAAAGAAAAGCATACTGAGCTCTTTTAAAGTGGTATATTACCACTGGTTCAGACATAGACAAATATTAATGGTGGGTAATGAATATCATCCCGTGCAGAGTCCTGCAGACTCTCTTCTAGACAGCAAGACAAACTCAAGCAAGCTTTAGTTAACATGACTGAAACTGCAGTTACAGAGTTTTGTGTCTTATACCGAAGGTGCAGTGTTATATACCTGACACTTCAAGTACAAGATTATATGCTTGACACTAAAGGTACAGGGTTCAACACAGTCAGTACAGACTTCTGCTGCAGTTGATTAATTTTCATATTTCAACATTTAAAAAGAAGATGACAGTGACTAAAGGGTAAGGTCCTAATCCTTCCTGCTCATATTAATTCTCTGGTGAAGAGAATATTCCACCAAGGGAAGATTTAGAATGCAAAGAAACAAGGGGTATGAGAAAGGTCTTGAGAAAATAGAAGATTAAAAGGAGGGAAGACATGTATACAATTTGTATGTTGATAGTAACCAGAGGCTTCCTAGGTGGCCCATGGTAAAGAATCAGCCTGCCAATGCAAAACAGCCCAGGTTGGATGCTTGGGTCAGAAAGATCCCCTGGAGAAGGAAATGCAACCCACTCCAGTATTCTTGTCTGAAAAATCCCATGGACAGGGAAACCTGACAAACTACAGTCTATGGGGTTGCAAAAGAGTTGGACATGACTTAAGATTAAACAACAACACAAATAATTAGAAAAGAATGATGTGAGGAAGTGGAACTTTAAAATCTAAGAGGAGATATGGAATCGCATTAAGAGCAGGAGATTATATATGTCTTCTTAAACCCTTGCTAAAGTTTTGGTTTGAGGAAAAGGCATAATCTTGAGAAAAGGATTGCAGGGACTGTGTGGGAGACAGGATAAAACAATTCATTTCTGAATATGTCAGAATATAGGACTTTCGGCTTATGTATATTTAAGGGGGAAAAGAAGGATATGCTAATTACAGTTTGTGACTAAGCACTCTGAATAGCATATACACAGAATAAAATGTCTAGAGGCAGATGTTCCAGAAATTAATTAAATAGTAAAACAAAACGAAAAGTTAAAAAAAGCAAAGAGAAACTTTCATCATCTAGTTTTCAGGTTTAGTATTGCTATTCAATTTCTATAGAAACTGTTGGAATTCTGTAGAATTTCTGTTGAATTGGCTCACGGGAGTTGGATTGTAAATATGTATGATATGTAAATAGCTTTAAGATATGTAAATAATTTAAAAAGAAGGATAATAGATATGAAAATACTCCACAATGAAAATTATCATAGACACTGGGAATGTTGAATGGAGTACCCAAAGAACATTTCCAATTCTTGTCTCATTTCTCCTGAAATGTATCTAATTTCCTACATAAGGACACATATAAAATATAGTCCCTTCCTTATTGAATATATTTTCTTTCAACTTACCTTCTTTCGAGTCATTGCCTCTCAGGATTTTTGTATAGTGAAGATTCATTTGGCTGCTTTTCTATGTTTATGTTTATTGTTTTTGTCATCCATTTTAAGCCCAACAATTCTAAAAGGCAGGAAATGTAGCTATTTACATTGCCTGGTCCGGAAAATATAAATATTATATGATAATGATAATCATAGATTAATTCACTAGGCAGCATTTTAAACAATTCCATTTTGAAAATAAATTCAATTTCTTACATATAGCTTATATCTTCTAATAAAATTTACAGTAAAACTAGAGATGTCTTTAATATATAGTCAACTCTCAATATATAGGCAAATCTTATTTGCAAAAACTGAATGTTCTTCCAAAAGCATCACTTTCATCATATTTCAAGGACCTTCAATCATTTCTATTTACATACTAAGTATGAATTCAGAATTTACAGCTTTAAAAAATCCCACCCAATATCACCATAGTGTAACCAATCATAAAACTCTCTTTTGCTTTGATTAAATTTTGCCATGACTACTCATCACAACTTTTTTTCAATCAGTCTCATGTTTTTCTTCATTGTTGCATGCTGATGTTTAATATCATGACTTTACTTTGTGAAAAACACATTTCTTATAATAGCACCTTAGTGCAGTGTTTCATTATGTCAGTAATAATCAGTTTTTTTCAACAGAATGAACATTGATTTAATTTTTGTGTATTTTGCAATAATTTACATGATAATAATTATGATTACCAAGGTGATTTTGTGTACTTCATAACTAAAGTTCAAAGGAAGAATGGGAAAAAGGGAATATTCTGAAAGAAACCGAACTAAGCATGATAAACTAATCATCTAGTTTTGTCCATTTTGCTTCCTAAGATTCTCTTTTCTCCTAATTTTTCTATATCCACTCCCAGTTCTCAGTTTGGAACATCATATCTTATCTGGATTTATAAGGCAAGGGTTAATAAGAACTCCTTGCTATCTAATTTTCCAATTTTACTGTTGGTTTTTCTTTTTTTTAATATAAATTTATTTATTTTAATTGGAGGTTAATTGCTTTACAATATTGTATTGGTTTTGCCATACATCAACATGAATCGGCCACAGGTATACATATGTTCCCCATCCTGAACCCCCCTCCCTCCTCCCTCCCGGTACCATCCCTCTGGGTCATCCCGGTGCACCAGCCCCAAGCATCCAGTATGAAACTGGAGCCTAATGTTGGTTTTTCTGCAACTGTTTTAAAAAATGTTTTTCAAGAAAAAACAGTGTTTCTAAAATGTAATCTGTTTCTGTTATCCTTCTACTTTAAACACTCTCCAGTGGCTCTAGCCTATCTTCAAGATAAATTCTGATTTCTCACTAGCGCACCTGAAGTCCTTCACTGCCTGGTTCACCGTCAGTCACTGCTCTGTTTCTTCTGTGAACATTGGGTCCTAATCTCTTGAATCTGTTGGCAAGTGGCTCAGTCAACCATGTTTTCTATCATCTGTTTTATTTGGAAGGAATGCTCATGAAGACAAAAAAAAATATATGTTATGTGATTCTGATACGCTCTAGTTTAATCTTTTGCTTCTTCTGTGATTTCCAAATAACTTTGAGAAGGCATGATGGAAAATTGTTAGAAATGAGATAGCACTTTAAAAATTATATGGAACTAAGCAATTAATGTAACCTTAGTCTAGTTGTTTCTATAGACCGAATTTTTATTTTGAACCTGAGCTCTTTCTAGTGGCACTAGGCTTAGTCTCCATTTTCTAACTTTAAAAAGTTATGGTAGGAGCACTACATGAGATTTACCTTCTAACAGTGTTTTTATATTATTTTGGGGGGGCTTCATTGAGATATAATTGTCATATAGCACTGTATGAGTTTCAGGTGTACAGCATAAAGATTTGACTTAGATTTTTTGTGAATTGGTTACCACAGTAAACTTAGTTAACAACCATCATTTTATATAGATATAATAAATAAAAGTGGGAGGGTAAAAGGAAAATAAAATCATGGTAATAACTCTTACGATTGATTCTTTTAACAAATTTCATATACAGCAGTAGTAATTATAGTCATTATATTGTACATTATATCCCTAGTATTTATTTACGAACTTTTTAAGTGTACAATGCAGCATTGTTAACTATATGTATAGTGTTACACAGCAAATTTTTAGAACTCACTCATCTTGCATATCAGAAATTTTATACCCATCTAATAGCATCTTCTCACTTTCTTCTCTCCCTCAGCCCCTGGCAACCACCATTCTACTTTATTTTGCCGTGAGTTTGATTATTTAAAATACCTCATATAAACAAAATCATACTGTATTTGTTCTTCTGTTACTGGCTTATTTGACTTCATATAATGTCCTCAAGTTTCATTCATGGTGTCAGGTATGTCAGCCTTTCCTTCTTTTTTAAAACTAAATAATGTTCAATCATATGTCTGTACCATATTTTATCTGTTGATAGAAATTTAGAATTATTCCACATCTTGGCTGTTTGGAAGAATGCTACAATGAACTTGGAGATGCAGATAGCTTTTTGATATTCTGTTTTCATTTTCTTTGGACATATCCACAGAAGAGAGATTGCTGGATCATGTGATAATTCTTTATAATTTTTTTGAGGAAGCTTCACGTTGTTTTCTATAGCAGCTGCAAAATTTCACATTACCACCAACAGTGTACAAGGGCTCCAGTTTTTCTCTAACCTGACTAACTTGCTTTGTTTTCTTTTTATTTATTTATTTTTTTTTACAATAACTATCCTAACATATGTGAGGTGGTCTCACTTGATTTTAATTTGCATTTCCTTAATAATTAATGATGTTGACCATCTTTTCATATACCTATTGGTAATTGTATGTCTTGAAAAAAATACCTATTCAAGCCTCTTGCTCATTTTTTAATGGTTACTTGTTGTTTTTATTTGTCTAGTTGATTTTTAGGTTTTTGGTTTTGTGTTTGTGTGTGTATTTTTTTGCTGTTGAGTTTTGGATTACTTTATACATTTTGTATATTAAAATCCTATTAGATATATGAGTTGTAAATATTTTTTCCCACTCTCTAGGTTATTTTTCACACTGTAGATTATCTTTTTCTCTGCAGAGCTTCTGCTCCCTGTAATTTTGGTGTCATATCCATGAAATCACTACTAAGACCTATGTTATAAAGATTTCCTCTTAGTTCCCTCTAGAAGTTTTGCAATTTTAGTCCTTATTTTTTTTTTTACTAATTTTGATGTTTTGTATAATATATAATATGGGTTCAGTTTCATTATTTTGCATGTGGATATCCAATTTTCTCAAGACCGTTGTTGAAGAGACAATCTTTACCTTATTGTATAGTCTTGGCTCCCTTGTCAAAGTTCAGTTGACTGTTTATGTATGGAATTATTTCTAGCCTCTCTATTTTGTTCCATTGGCCCATATGTCTACCTTTATGCCTGTATCAAATTTAGGCAAAGAAATGTGTTTTTGCATCACTAGATCTGTATGAGAGTAATTTCTTAAAATCTGGTATTAATATTTTGCTTTATCCATAATTCGCACCAAGCTAGCCCTTTTAAGTAATATAATCACAGAGTAGGGGAGTTACAAGGTACTTGATCAGTGTTACTCAACTAATTGGTGATAAATCAGAAATAAAAACCTTGGTCAAATGAGATATTGCCCAGTGTTCTTATACCATATGACCAACCCCTTTTTCATATATTGATGAAAAACTTACTATAGTTTTAACATATTAATTTTTTTAATTTTCCTAGACCTAATTTTCATAATTAGTGAATAAAAATAAAAACAGCAGATGGGACAGAGAAAGGAGACAGCCTGCTTCAGCAGCATTCCTTGGATAGCTAGACATGCAGATTGTGGGAACTGGAAAACAGTGATCAAATTGCCAATGATAAAGTCACCAATCAGTTATAATCAAATAACTGTCAAACCTCAACCTTGTACATATTTCACATGGACTTTGGTCCTTTTCTAATTTGTAAATGAAATACAAAAGGCAAAAATTTGAGTAGAACATGCTGTAAGACAAAGGTTTAAAAATTCACCTTTATCCTATTTCCCTGTGTCTTCAAATCTCTTATCCATACAATTCATATCATTCTTGCTTAATATGAAAATAAGTAAAATATGTATATTTTTTAAAAAAGCTAAGATCTTTATAATTTACTGATAGTTTATATATTAAAATTAATACAAATAAAATTCTAAGTATTGTATTTTAGTGTACTATATGATTCACACATGGCTGCGGTAAAGGGGGAAATTATTTTAGCTAAAGAAGGCTACTGCATATTTGCAAAGTGTAGAGAAGAATAAAAACTAACAAGGCACAATCAGTCTGATCCTAAGACTTATTCCTTATTCTTTGAAACTATACTTAATAAATATGCTCAATCATTTATTTGATATTTAAAAATTTTATTTAAGAAATATAAAATGCCTATTGGACACACTGGGCATGGTATTCTTCTAGATTCACAAAACCAAACCAAGAAAATAAAAAAGCTGAAATAAAGTAATATACATGGTTTAAGATGAATTGCTAAACATAATTCACATTTCTATTGTTAAACTAAGGGTGACCATGTAGCCATGGACATGTAAGAAGATGGCACCACTCTGAGGAAAATTATTGATGAAAATGACAGGAATGGTCTATCTGAAAAGAGGTATACTAGCCTGAGAAATATGGAAACAAGGGAGACAAGAAATCAATAGATATGCACATAATGAAGCTTACTGACTAGATAGACATCATAAAAGGACAGAGAGACAGTGAAATAAATGTCTTCCTTACACTGGATACTAAGAATGATAATGATAGTAAAAATTAAAACAGCTACTGTATATTAGGAACTTAATTCTTTTAACTTCACAATAACTTGATGAGTTGGTGTTTATCCCTCAATGTTATAGATAAAGAAATGTATATTTTTTGTGGTCAAGCCACATGTCTAAAATTGCGAAGCAAGTCAAAGAACTCAGACCTATCTCAAAATCTTTGCTTTTAATCCATAATACTTCCCGCTAATACTGTTGACTACAGTAGAACTGCAGAACCAGGTTAAGTTTGTGGTGCATAAATAATGATGGACCAGATATTCTGGATAGGTTAATAAAAATTAGTATGGGATAAAAGGTGAAAGATGGGAATCAGAAAGGAATTCTTAAGCAGTCTCCTTTGTAAATTTTAATGTTTTTACAGTTGAACAGAAGGTGTGTTATCTTCTGAAAAAAAGCACGCAAGCAAGAAAGGGGGAAGAAAGAAAAGTGATCCTTGCCTTCGTGTCTGGTGAGATGATCTTGAATGTGTATCTTTAATGCTATCAGATTCCTTTTTCAATAGCCTGTCATCCCTGAACAGCTCTTTTGCCTTTCCTCTTAGCAATAACTTTTTTATTAGCTTTCTCTGTAAAGACTGTGATAAATAATTTATATATAGTGTACCATATTAAACACAAACTATTCTTATACAGAATACAAAATAAAAGCTTTCCCTTGGATAATTGAATATTTTTATTCAATTACCTGACTTAGCTGTCTAACCACTTTGTAGAGAAATTCTTCTGTAATACACATGGAATAGATGCCCCCAAAGTGGCTAATGGATAAATCAGTGATTGAATAAATGTAATTTAAAAAGGAGATACTTGCCTTGTTATATTCTCAGGGTACACCAAAGATAATGTATGCTTTCCTTGATTAATCAAAGTCTCTATATTTCAAAACAATTGCTAGTTAATTGTAAACACTGTCTTATTTTACTGCAAGTTAAATATGAGCCAATAAGAATTATGGTTGTCAATAAACGGGTATAACAATCTTAAGATGAATTAATAGAAGCATAGTGTAACCTAAGAGTGGAGGAGATAATTCCTTTTTTTCTTTTTTTGCTCTGCCAATTAAATAATATGTAAAAGGGTACATAATATGTGGGCTAAAATTTGATCATCATAAGAATTATCATGTTAAAAATAGAAAAGATACAGGCAAAAAAATGGAAAAGGGAAAATTCTTATTGAAACAACATTATAAAAAATACTGGGTAATATTTGCAACAGACATCTTAAGCAATATCTACCCTTTCTGATTCTCACTTCAGTAGAAGGGATAAGGATTAAGAATGAAGTAAATGTTCAGTTCAGTTCAGTTCAGTTGCTCAGTCGTGTCCGACTCTTTGCGACCCCATGAATAGCAGCACGCCAGGCCTCCCTGTCCATCACCAACTCCC
>SJYT01075779.1:6571-33879 GCA_006410635.1 Cephalophus harveyi
CACCTACTGCAGCCCAACAGCTGTGGAGGGAAAAGCCTGCTCCCACTATGTCCTCCATGTCTCCTCTGCCCAAACGGCCTCTACCTCGAGCCTCCAGCTCTTCTCCAGGCTTAGTTCCCTGCTTAGTTTCCATTCACTCAGATTCATCCCTGAGTGCTTCTCCCAACACCAGAGCCTTTCCTCCTGCTGGAGTGTCTTCCACCCACTTGTTCCCTCTCCTTCCCCTCGTCATCTTGATGAAGGTACCTGCCTCCACCTCAGCACCATTAGGCTCCCTGCTGAGTCTCACTCAGGGTGACTCCATGGCACTAACCCTGGGCACTATCTCACAAAGGTCATCTGCATGCTCCCCTTGGAGACCAGCCATCTCAGGGCTTGTCCATTCAAGGTAGCCCCTTTCAACCCTGTCTTGGTGGCAGGGGGGCTGCCAAAGAATTGAGCTTCTCCACCGTGACACACTTGGGGTCCCCAAAAGAATAGCTTCCCACACACTCACCAGAGGCATTATTTTGGTGAGACCCCAGAAACAGACAGGTAGAGGCAGGTAGTCTCTCTATTGTCAACTCAGACGTCCAGAAGCTGCTGGAGATATGGATCACCAGGAGAGTGGAACTGAAGATTTGGAAGGAGTAAGAAAAGGAGGAGGAGGCAGGCCACCATCTGACTTCACTGGGGAAGAGAATTAAGTCACTGAGTGGCAAGCAGGATACCTTGGGTCACCAACATTTCTGGAGCAAACCAGAACAGCTGCTCAGTCCCAGAAAGCTCCGATCTCCTAACACTTTGAGGGACCATCTACAGAAGATATGCAGGTAGCTCTTCTGGGTCTCCCCTTTCTGCAGAGTGTCTCTGGTGGCTACTGACATAGTACCTGGGTCCCCTCTAGAGTTACACCCTATCTTATTCAATGAATGCTCTAAGGCCAAACAATTCCAAGTTCAAGCTAAATTAATTTCACAACTACCATTGGTCCAGTCCTTGATCCACCCTGTAGACCAGGCTTAGCCTCAGTCCTTGACTCCAACCATGTCCCAGTTGCAGCCATCAATTCTGAGTCAGATTTAGACCCAGGCCAGACCCCTACCCTTAATTCCAACCATGCTCCAGATTCAACCACCACTGTGAGCTCACATGGAGACTCAGGCTAGACTCTTGACTCCAATTCTCAACTCCATCTATGCCCCAGTGTCAACCACCAATTCAGGCTCAAGTGGAGACCCAGTTCCAATCAAAACACTATGGAGTTATGACTCTAACCGTAACTCACTTTCAACCACCACCTCCAGCTCATGTGGACACCCATACTCACCCCAACCCTTGACTCCAACCACAGCTCACTTTCAAACACCACCAACTCAGACTCACATGGAGNTCAGGCTAGACTCTTGACTCCAATTCTTGACTCCATCCATGGCCCAGTGTCAACCACCAATTCAGGCTCAAGTGGAGACTCAGGTCCAATCAAAACACTATGGAGTTATAACTCCAACCATAACTCACTTTCAACCACCCCCTCCATCTCATGTGGACACCCATACTCACCCCAACCCTCGACTCCAACCACAGCTCACTTTCAGACACCACCAACTCAGACTCACATAGAGACCCAGGCCTGAACCCAATCCTTAACTCCAAGCAAACCTCAGTCACAACCACAATCTCAGACTCACATGGGGACCCACTGCCCATCTCACACTCTCTTTCCCAATGGAACCATCTTCCTCTCAACTGAAGACTAGGTACAATGAAGTGTCTTGCCTTATAGTCCAAAATAAGGCACAATCTTTGATCCTCAATGCAACTCAAATTCTACAATGTCACTTTTTAAAAAAGCAATTAGAAAGTGGGTAAACTTTACCCTCTTTGGTTAGAAAAATCTCAGCAAGTCTTTAGCCAGATCACCCCCAATCTTCCCCAGGAAAACAGGTCACCCCAGCCATACAGATGTGTTTCCATCATTCCTGGGGATTTGATCAGCCCTGATGTTCAGGAGAAACTGGAGTACCCTCTTTCCAAAAGGTTCATGCAACAAGAGAGTGGCCTGCCCTGCAGAATCCAACAGTCTCAGAAATTGATGCAGCCTCAGGGCGAATCCCCAAGGCCTTGGCAGGCACTGAGCACGAAGACACCCTCAAGGCCCTCTGCAGGTCTAGGCAAAAGCAGCCAGGAAACACAGAAGATGACGTCCTGGTACCTAGCAAGCATCCCAGCAGGAAAGCTCCTGAGCCAGGATGTAAGGCAGAGCATGGGGAGGATCCTAAAAGTTCTGTACATGACCTCAGGCAACCCTCCAGTGAAGGTTCCAAGTGCAAAGCATGAGTTAGAAAGAGAGTTGAGCCCAGGCAGGAAGCATCCAGGAGAAATCCTGCGGGTCCTTATAAACAGGAAGGCATAGCAGATCCATGAGTGCTGGATCCCTGTTAGTGTCTGCTGTTCAAGGCTTTCTGCCAACCACTTCACAGACCTTCCTGGACTGTCAAATGCTCCTATGGGAACAGAAAATGCATGTTGTTCTCAGGATTGGGAAGCTTCCATGTAGACTTCCTATGAGTCTCTTGTCCTCAGTCCTCATATTCAACAGGAGCTGGAAGCTCATATAATAAAGTTTCAGGTGAGGCACAGATGGGTCCTTCTCCTCAGGTTCATATATAGCTTGAAGTTGAAAACTTTTCATCACATACAAGATCCTCCTTGAAGACCACCAGTGACTCTGGGGACCGCCCAAATACCAAGTTATAGAGGGCTCAGGAAATCATGCTCATCCCCATCCAGGAGAGAAAGTGATAACAATCCAGGCAGTGCCCACCCTGGAGAGTACCTGNACCTTCCAAGATCCTCCTTGAAGACCACCAGTGACTCTGGGGACCACCCAAATACCAAGTTACAGGGGGCTCAGGAAATAATTCTCATCCCCATCCAGGAGAGAAAGTGATAACAATCCAGGCAGTGCCCACCCTGGAGAGTCCCTGCCCTGCCCCCCACCCAGCAACTCAGAAAACCCAGGGGCTCTGGGAGGAACCTCAACTGGAAACGTCCAGAAGCCCTCAGAAGCCCCTCTGACTGGACAGGAAGACAAGCCACCTTCTCAGGCCCCCACATACAACTTTGTGGACAGAATTTGGCACAGTGAATCTGTTGTGGAGGCTGACAAAGGCAGCTTGGAGCCCAGTCCACATCCAGCAATGGCCAGAAATGAGCCACAGGAGGAATCTGGGGATCGGGCCTCCCCAGAAACTTGCTCTAGTGTGACCGCCATGGACCCTGATGAATGTTCCCAATCTTCCAGAGAACAAGAGGCTGTGGAGGGAGACCCTGTTTAGAAGGGTACTTTTGAACCTAGTCTACTAATCAAATCCCAAATAACTAATTTTGATAGGAGATCATGGTACCAAGGTCCCATAAAAATCCCTCCTTGAACACAAAGTCTGTTGCCAGAAATCCAGAAGATGTATACTTTGATGAACAGTTTCATAAGCTTAAATTCCAAGGGTTCATAGACTGGCAGAAACAGGCTCAAGGCCAGGCCACTTGCCTGCTCCTTCAAGACTGTGCCACTGAGAGGCTTCTGAGAGACTATCATTTAGATATATTCATTGCCACAAACACCTTGGCTTCTCAGGAATCTCTGTGTTGTTTTGAGACCTTGTCCGGTGGAGACACGGCCAATTCCCGCACATGTGATGTTACATCGAGTGGAGGGAGCAGCCAGGGACAGCAGGAGGCCCTGAGAAGGCAGCCCCAGTGTAAGAGTCAGCACAGGAAGTTCATCTCCACTGATGCGAGAGAGACTAACAGGAGGCCCAAACTACAATAGTATAAAAAGGGGTTGGTGGCACCCAGAGGTTCCACCAGGCCTGCAGGATGAGCCACGCTGGCCAGAAAAAGGAATCAGCAGAGTCCCTACAAAACAGTTAATCCCGAAGAAGGGCCAGGTTTCTTCAGAAAACCACGTTAGAGAAAGGATTAAGCACTTTCTGCAGTGGATTTGGCCCTATAAAGGCACAAGACCATAACAAGCCCTGCAACAGCAAGCCTGCAGCAGACACTGCTCAGAGCCAAGGAACTGTCAAAAGAAGTCTGATCACAGACAGCAAGGCTGTTGAGGCTCAGGATCTCCTGACATCTGTTGGACAGATCTTATAGAAGAAGACGGAGCTTCACCAGGGTAGTTTCACTGGTACAAAGCGGAACTGCAGGCCCCGTTAGGTCCAGCTTACCCCTACCACGGCTTTCTCAGATATCAGGAGCAAAGGAGAGTGATGAAACAAACAGCGCATCAGCGAGCTACCCCCGTAGGCCACAGGCATCCTACCAAGAGTAAGTGCACCAGTCCCAGGAACAGCACATGGACCTTCCCACCCAGGGAGTCAGGTCCCCTTCTGGGCAGAGCCTGCCAGCATGGATCAAGAGTGACAAGTATCCCATACCATCCCCTCCACAGCCCAAGGCACTGTCTTCTTCAGAAATACACCTCTTCTGGCCAATCAGAACATGCTTGTCACAGCTTTCCTGAAAGGAAAACTCTTCTCCAAAAAAAAAAAAAAGCAAAAAACAAAAAATGTTTTTCTCTTATGTTAGAACATCCTCTGTGTGCTAAAAGCTTCTTCCTACCACAAAATTAGTTTCCTGAAATAAATGTTATTTCTCATGAGAAATGGTGCTCTGTCTGTGCTCTGCTTGGAGAAAGGAAATGGATAAGTGTCCACTCTTCCCAGGTGCCTGCTTTGACTTCCATATGGGACGGGGTCATGGAAGGAAAGTGAACCCAAGCATGGATACTCACCCGTACCTCAATTCCCTCCCTGCACCTCAGTGTCCATAATACCAGCACAGTATTACAGAAACAAGCAACAGCATTCAGGATATGTCACGGTGAGCTAAACCTAAAGACCTCTCCCTTCTCAGGGGAGAGGACAGCTCAGTCCTCCCCACCTCTCTCTCTACTTTGAACTTGTGAGGCTGTAGGGGAAGAGTTTGCAGAAGCTGAAATTCCCCCCAGGCTCAGAAAGTGTCAGAAACAAATTCACTCATCAGAATAAGGAGGGGAGTTTGGGGCAGTGCTGGCCCCGAGTACCGGGTGGGAGAAGCCTCGTCCTGTGTCAGGGTGGGATTAGATGACACTGTCCTGGAAGCCCCTCCTCCTCCAGATGGAGCTGTAAGGAGGTGCGCCAGGCCTGTCACCCTTTCTGTTTTTCGCGTGCTCTGGAGCAGGGGTGAGGATGAGGACCACACACGCTCAGCTCTGAGGGCTGCGGTGTGGAGCATGGAGGCCCCTGAGGGCTGGCCCACCCCTGCCCTGGAGAGGAGGACAGCTCAGAGTACCCGCCTCTGCCAGGGAATGGGTAGGGGTATGTTTTTGTGCGCAGTCACCTCAGTGTCTGAGGGTGGGACACTGTGCCCCTAGTGTCAGCTACAGGGAAAGGAGGCAGGGGGCAGAGGTGCCCATAGATGGTGCAGGGACCAAGGAGCCCCTGGTGTCCCACCAGCATCTACAGGCCCAGAGGAAAGAAGTTACGGGGCCGTTGGCTCCTGGTGGCCCCACCCCAGAGTCTCCCCTCTACTCTAGCCTCCGGAACCCAGACAGAGGGAGGCCACCTGGACTCCCTGACAGAGGGCCAGGCTCTCAGGAGCAGGAGAGCCTCCAAGCAGGCAGTCTTCAGCGCTCCACAGTGTAGGTAATCAGCTTTCACAGCACTGGGGGCTCGGGACAGACTCGCGGTCTGGGACCTCTACCTGTGCATGTGGCCCAAGGAGGCTCCCAGAGGACAGGCGAACTCAGCAGGCCCAAGGGCTCTGCTACAGTCATCGCAAGTCTCACCTGTCATCAGCCTTGCTCAGCCCAGAGCCCAGACAGGGAGCAAGCCAGCAGACAGGACGTGTCACCCAGCAAGCGGGAAGCGACCTGTGGAGGAGGGTGCTGTCGGCTTTCCTCCCCAGGACCCATCTGCACAGGAAAGTGCTAGTCACTCAGTCATGTCCACCTCTTTGAGACCCCATGGACTGTAGCCTGCAGGCTCCTCTGTCCATGCAATTTTCCAGATAAGAATATTGCAGTGGGTAGCCACGCCCTATTCCAAGGGATCTTACAGACCCAGGTATCGAACCCAGGTCTCCTGAACTGCAGGCAGATTCTTTACCATCTGAGCCACCAGGGTGCCCTGGAAAGCAGGGAGACAAGAGCCATTCTCTAGAGCGATTCGGGGCTGTGTGTCATAGTCACTACAGCGGTGGAGAGACCAGCTCCAGGAGGGGCCTCTGATCCAGGTGACGGCTGGAATGGCCCTGCCCCGTGCTTGTTACAACCCCCACACACGGGACCAGGTCCAGGTCTGCATGGCGGCGTGCACAGGCCTGCTTGTGCTGAGGTCTCTACCGCGAGCCAGGTCTTGCCTCTGGGCCCCATCCCCCAGGGTGGGCACAGCAGTGGGGGCTCAGACAGGGTCTAAGGGAGCGGCTGGGACCCAGGGCACAGAGTGGCCTCCAGAGCTCGGGAGAGAGGGGGGCACAAAGTAGAGACTCTGAGCCTGGGTGCTGCCTGGTCCTCTCAGAGGCATCGAGGGGTGAGTGCTGAGGGTGGGGGGCGCTGACCTCAAAGACACCTGTAAGGAAATGTGACGCAGAGGGACACCAACAAAGAGCAAGAAACCAGAAGGGGAAAATCCCTGTGCCCTTCTCTTGCTGAAAGGGGCAGAACAGCCAGCAATGGAGGTCCCCTCACTAAGAGACTCCACACAGAGACCCACACTGTCCCCACATGGGGACCTCCCACACACCCACTCTGAGAAATCTCCCTCAGAGACCGCTCAGAGCATCCCACACAGACCTCGCTGTGACAACTTCCATGCACATACCTCACAGGCGTTCTTTAGGATCTGAGTATCCACCCACTTGACAGGTCCTTCCTGGTGGGTCAGATGTCAGTTAAGAAACTGGCAGCACAGAAGAAGGACCAGAGATGGTGCCCAGTCCCTACCCCCACTCCCAGAACTCCAAGATATCCAGATACTGTCAGCATTGCCCTAAATGGCGTTCTCTGCTTGGGGAAATGATCATGCCTTTCGGCCTTTGTAACCATTGCCTCTGAACAGAAGAGTCATGGTGTTCCACATGCAGACCTGCAAAAGTCTTTCTTCCGTAGATCTTCATTAGCTTGAGCCCTGTGCCATGGCTTCAGTTCAGTTCAGTCGCTCAGTCATGTCCGACTCATTACAACCCCATGAACCACAGCACACCAGGCCTCCCTGTCCATCACCAACTCCCAGGGTCCACACAAACCCATGTCCATTGAGTCGGCGATGTCATCCAACCGTCTCATCCTCTGTCATCCCCGTCTCCTCCTGCCCTCAATCTTTCCCAACATCAGGGTCTTTTCAAATTAGTCAGCTCTTCGCATCAGGTGGCCAAAGTATCGGAGTTTCAGCTTCAGCATCAGTCCTTCCAAAGAACACCAAGGACTGATCTCCTTTAGGATGGACTGATTGGATCTCCTTGCAGTGCAAGGGACTCTCAAGAGTCTTCTCCAACATCACAGTTCAAAAGCATCAATTCTTCAGCCCTCAGCTTTCTTTATAGTCCAACTCTCACATCCATACATGACCACTGGAAAAACCATAGCCTTGACTAGACGGACCTTTGTTGGCAAAGTAATGTTTCTGCTTTTTAATATGCTTTCTAGGATGGTCATAACTTTCCTTCAAGGAGTGAGCATCTTTTAATTTCATGGCTGCAGTCACCATCTGCAGTGATTTTGGAGCCCAGAAAAATAAAGTCAGCTATTGTTTCCACTGTTTCCCCATCTATTTCCCATGAAGTGATGGGACCAGATGCCATGATCATAGTTTTCTGAATGTTCAGATTTAAGCCAACTTTTTCACTCTCCTCTTTCACTTTCAGCAAGAGGCTTTTTAGCTCCTCTTCACTTTCTGCCATAAGGGTGGTGTCATCTGCATATCTGAGGTTATTGATATTTCTCCCGGCAACCTTGATTCCAGCTTGTGCTTCTTCCAGCCCAGCGTTTCTCAGGATGTACTCTGCATAGAAGTTAAAGAAGCAGAGTGACAATATACAGCCTTGATCTACTCCTTTCCCAATGTGGAACCAGTCTGTTGTTCCATGTCCAGTTCTAACTGTTGCTTCTTGACCTGCATACAGGTTTCTCAAGAGGTAGGTCAGGTGGTCTGGTATTCCCATCTCTTTCAGAATTTTCCACATTTTATTGTGATCCACACAGTCAAAGGCTTTGGCATAGTCAATATAGCAGAAATAGATGTTTTTCTGGAACTCTTTTGCTTTTTAAATGATCCAGCAGATGTTGGCAATTTGATCTCTGGTTCCTCTGCCTTTTCTAAAACCAGCTTGAACATCTGGAATTTCACGGTTCACATATTGCTGAAGCCTGGCTTGGAGAATTTTGAGCATTACTTTACAAGCGTGTGAGATGAGTGCAATTGTGTGGTAGTTTGAGCATTCTTTGGCATTGCCTTTCTTTGGGAAATGGAATGAAAAGGGACCTTTTCCAGTCCTGTGGCCACTGCTGAGTTTTCCGATTTTGCTGGCATATTAAGTGCAGCACTTTCACAGCATCATCTTTCAGGATTTGAAAGCGCTCAACTGGAATTCCATCACCTCCACTAGTTTTGTTCGTAGTGATACCTCCTAAGGCCCACTTGACTTCACATTACTTAGAGAATCCAAATTTTAAACATGAGTTAAATGCTGCCAACCTCCAATGAAAGCATCTTATTTGTCCCATTTATTCATCTTCCTGTCAGATGGTGCAAATATCATATTTTTTTTCTTTTCCAGAGGATAAGATCTGAACTCATGATGCAAGTTTCTTTAGTTTGGAAACAAGTAAAGCAATGCAGCAAATGGGCTCTAGGAATAAAATTAACCAGCAACAAGGTGTGTGGAGTCTTACTCACCTCCCACGGGGCCGTGCAACTAACACAGCATTTTGTACATAACGGCTTGTGTCAGGCTTGGGTTTTAAGTTCAAATGCAAAGGCCTAAAATTATGTGTAGGTTTTCAAATGAATCATGTAACTGGCAATTCCTTTTTGGTCCCCTGCAAAAAAATACTTTTTTTTTTTTCCCCTCAAAATGTGGTAATGCCCTCAAATGATATTATGCATATTTCCAACATATGATATAATCTTAATGTCCAAGTAACATAGCTTAAACTTATTAACTATTTAAGAAGATTCAGTATTTAAATAATTCTTTTAAAATGTACAATTTCCAAGACTCAGATGGGCTCAATTTTATGTTCATTATAGGGCTAAAAAAGGATACATTGCCTCAAATACTGTGGAATCTTACAAAAGATATCATTTAATCTTGCTTGATATATACACATGGTCTAATAAAATAACCAGAAGGGACTTCACATCTGAATCAAAGAATGTTTATATAAATAATCAAAGTGTGCATTAACATACACAAAGTGTACAGCAATCATCAACATCCTCATACTGTAGATCCAGCCCTTCCCAAAGGGGGACTTCCGTGATATCACAGACATACTTCTCATTGCTCATATGCAACTAGTTTCCCTGCTTTGTTAAAATCGACTTAATGATAGCTGTCATGCCTTTATCATTGTTAAGTCAGATTATCTGCATGATGACAATCTTTCCTCTAAGAGAAGCAGGGTTGATATGAGGGCTCTTATGGCCTATTTATTTTGATCATGTGGCACTAGTCGTAAAGAACCCACCCGCTAATGCAGGAGACATAAGAGACATGGGTTCCACCCCTGGGTTGGGAAGATCCCGTGGAGGAAGGTAGGGAAACCCACTCCAGTATTCTTGCCTTGAGAAACCCCATGAACAGAGGAGAATTTACACAGAAGTTCTTAGTGACCCAGATAACCACAGTGGTGTGGTCACTCACCTAGATTCAGACATCCTGCAGTGTGAAGCCAATTGGGCCTTAGATTCATTACTATGAACAAAACAGGTGGTGGTGATGGATTTTCAGCTGAGCAATTTAAAATCCTAAAAGATGCTGCTGCTAATGTGCTGCACCCAGTATGCCAGCAAATGTGGAAAACACAGCAGTGGCCACAGGACTGGAAATGTCAGTTTTCATTCCAATCCCAAAGAAAGGCAATGCCAAAGAATGTTCAAAGTACTGTACAGTTGCACTGGTTTCACACGCCAGCAAAATATATTCAAAATCCTGCAAGCTAGTCTTCAGCAATACATGAACTGAGAACTTCCAGATGTACAAGCTGGATTTAGAAAAAGCAGAGGAACCAGATACCAAATTGCCAACATCCATTGAATCAACAAAAAAGCAAGAGAATTCCAGAAAAATATCTACTTTTACTTCATTGACTACACTAAAGCCTTTGACTGTGTGAATCACAACAAACTGAGGAAAATTCGTAAAGTGATGGGAATCACCTTACTTGCCTCCTGAGAAACTTGTATGCAGGATAAGAAGAAAGTGTTCAAACTGGACATGGAACAACAGACTGGTCCAAATTGGGAAAGGTGTACATCAAGGCTGTATATTGTCACCTTCCTTATTTAACTTATATGCGGAGTACCTCAAAAGAAATGTTGGCTTGGATGACTCAAAGCTGGAATCAAGATTGCTCAGAAAATACCAATAACCTCAGATATGCAGATGACACCACTTTAATGGCAGAAAGTAAAGAGGAACTAAAGAGCCTCATGATGAAAGTGAAAGAGGAGAGTGAAAAGCTGGCTTAAAACTCAACATTCAAAAACAAAGATCATGTCATCCAGTCCTATCACTTCATGACAAATAGGTGGCGGGAAAGGGAAGACAGTTCAGATTTCATTTCTTGGGCCCAAGATCAATGCAGATGGTGACTGAAGCCATGAAATTAAAAGTTGCTTGCTCCTTGGAAGAAAAGTTATGACAAATCTAGAGAGTGTATTACAAAGCAGAGACATCACTTTGCTGACAAAGGTCTTTATAGTCAAAGCTATAGTTCTTCCAGTAGTCATGTATAGATGTGAACATTGGACCATAAAGAAGGCTGAATGCTGCAAAATTAATGCTTTGAACTGTGGTGCTGGAAAAGACTCTTGAGAGTCCCTTGGAATGCAAGGAGATCAAACCAGTCAATCCTAAAAGAAATCAACCCTGAATATTCATTTGAAGGAGTGCTGCTGAAGCTCCAATACTTTGGCCACCTAGTTTGAAGAGCCAATCCATTGGGAAACCCTGATGCTAAGAAAGATTGAGGGAAAGAAGAGAAGGGGGTGACAGAGGATGAGATGGTTGGATGGCATCACTGACTCAATGGACATGAGTTTGAGTAAACTCAGGGAGACAGTGAAGGGCAGGGAGGCCTGGCATGCTGCAGTCCATGAAGTCACAAAGAATTAGACAGGATTTAGTGACTGAACAACAGCAATCTCAGAAGATAATGTTTGCAAAGAGGGCAGCTAAAGTTGGCTGAGTGTCCTTTTTATTACATGGAACCCCAAATGCTGTAAAAAGAGAGCTTCCAAACTAGCTGTCAATGGCCGCAGATTCTTCCCTCTTTTATTTGTATGATCGAATAACAGATCAATCAGTGTGAGCAGGGATGGCTTTAGAAATGGCTGATAAAAGTCAGTTGTTGTTTTGGAAGCCTTTTATTAAGGTTGCTGTGCTGTGCTTAGCCACTCAGTCATGCCCGACACTGCCCTCATGGACTGCAGCTCACCACCTTTGTAGTATAGTTCTCCTCTGTTTCCTGGGATTCTTCAGGCAAGAATCCTGGAGTGGGTTGCCATGCCCTCCTCCAGGGGTTCTTCCCAACCCCTGTATATTATCCTAGGATTTTGCTATTTTGCTTGCTACATCCATTTGGTGGCCTCTCCTGGTCCTGCCAACATGTGTACAAGCTGAGAAAGATCTAGCAGTTTGGGGTCAAGGCCCTGACAATGACCCTTAGCTCTTCAAAAAATATTGCAGGCTCTTTCTTGGATTTCCCTGGTGGCTCAGATGGTAAAGTGTCTGCCTGCAATGCAGGAGACCCGGATTCGATCCTTGGGTTGGGAAGATCCCCTGGAGAAGGAAATGGCAACCCACTCCAGTACTCTTGTCGGGAAAATCCCATGGACAGAGGAGCCTAGTAGGCTACAGTCAATGGGGTCACCAAGAGTCGGACACGACTAAGTGACTTCACTTTTACTTTTCACTTTCTTAGGTTTAAAGAACTCCTTGACTGGAGCTCTCAGTTCAGTTTTGGCAAGGAGTAAAGAACATGGAAGAACTGTACAAAAAAGATTTTCACGACCTAGATAATCATGATGATGTGATCACTAATCTAGAGCCAGACATCTTGGAATGTGAAGTCAAGTGGGCCTTAGAAAGCATCACTACGAACAAAGCTAGTGGAGGTGTGATGGAATTCCAGTTGAGCTGTTTCAAATCCTAAAAGATGATGCTGTGAAAGTGCTGCACTCAATATGCCAGCAAATTTGGAAAACTCAGCAGTAGCCACAGGACTGGAAAAGGTCAGTTTTCATCCCAATTCCAAAGAAAGGCAATGCAAAAGAATGCTCAGGCCACCTCATGCGAAGAGTTGACTCACTGGAAAAGACTCTGATGCTGGGAGGGATTGGGGGCAGGAGGAGAAGGGGACGACAGAGTATGAGATGGCTGGATAGCATCATGGACTCGATGGCTGTGAGTTTGAGTGAACTCCAGGAGTTGGTGATGGACAGGGAGGCTTGGCGTGCTGCAATTCATGGGGTCACAAAGAGTCGGACACGACTGAGCGACTGAACTGAACTGAACTAAAGAACACCTTGAGGGGTTTTGCCTGAAACCTCAGGTACAGTTATTTTAAATGATAATTGTTAAATATGATCTTTAGATTAGAAAAGTAGTTCAGAATGAGGATTAGTAAAACATGAGTACTCAGGTGAAAAAAGACAAGATAGGGTGGGCAGTAGGATTTAAGTCTTTATAGTACTCTTCCTGGAAAATCCCATGGACGGAGGAGCCTGGTAGGCTGCAGTCCATGGGGTCGCTAAGAGTCGGACACAACTGAACGATTTCACTTTCACTCTTCACTTTCATGCATTGGACAAGGAAATGGCAACCCACTCCAGTGTTCTTGCCTGGAGAATCCCAGGGACGGTGGAACCTGGTGGGCTGCCGTCTATGGGGTCACACAGAGTTGGACACGACTGAAGCGACTTAGCAGCAGCAGCAGCAATCTTTTGATTTAGGTACATTTTGTCCTTTAATTTTTCATAAACTTATTTTTAATTGGAAGATAAATACTTTACAATGTTGTGTTGGTTTCTGCAGTTTAACAATGTGAACCAGCCATGAGAATATATATATATTTATCCACCCCTTCTTGAACCTCCCTCCCACCCCAACTCATCCCACTTCTCTAGGTTATCAAGGAGCACCAGGTTGAACTCCCTGTGTTATATAGCAACTTCTCACTAGCTAACTATTTTACATATGGTAATGCACATGTTTCAGTGCATTCATTAGGTTTTTGTACTGAGTCCTTAAATGGAGCTATTTTGGAATCTTGAAACCTCCTGTAAGCCCTTACATATCAATTAAAGTAGTCATCTCATTCACCTTGTCCAATTTGGGATCCTATGCTCTCTAGGGTTTTCCTTAAATGAACAATCTTGTCTAACTGAAACACTCCCCACAATAACTACTATAATTCTAGATCAATATTAGTAAAATTTTGCCATCTTTCTAAATATCTATAGCCTCCTGGTCTATAGCTCTTCCATATAAAATATAAAATAAGCAGCTGTGCCAGAAGGTGACATGCTCAGAAGGATTAGGCTTCCATTTCTTTAGCTGGCCTTTGTCATCCCAAAACAAGCCAAACAAACCTGTGCCATGATATATCAACACTACCTGAGAGATGCTACTATGACCTGGCCAAAGTAAGGCCTGGCGTGCACAACCACCAATTCTCAGAGAACCTTGTATTGGGTAAAATGATAAAACCAGCAAATCCCTACAAACTGATTCCATGCAAAATGGAGACCTATAGCTGCCACCGACAGTTCTAAGCACAGAAGCTGGGCTGATACCGATTCCAAACACATAGGGAAGTGGAAACCACATTGTCTGCAGTTCCCAACTCAGAATCTAGTAAACAAAATTAGGGGCTAGGCTTTACCACCCAAAAATAGATTGGCAACAACCAACAAATGTTACTGTGCACTGGAAATTTGATCTAATAGGCTATGGGTTTGGTCTCCGGCAGAATGATCTGCCAGCCAACCCAAACTGCCCTGAAAGGAAAGCCAATTAGATTAGGGGCACAAATGCAAAGAGAATGGAGTGCAAACTGAGAGGAGCTTACTATCAACCTCCGTGAATGGCAAGAAAAACAGTGAACTCAGAGGATGTGTGGGCACCACAGTTGTTTCTCCTTGTCTCTAAATGTCATCAGAAATTCCCTTGAGATCCCATCACTGCCACCAGTATATTAAGAAAGAAAACTTAGCTAAGTAAACTTGAAGATTTACTTTGAATTTAAAATAAATGGACTCTAGTAAATGATTCATGAAACCAGGCAGCATTTCATTTGGAAGACAGGGAGATGCTCCAAGGAGTTACACATCATGGAAGGCTTTTAAGGTAAGGAGGGCAGGACAAGGAAATAAGCCATCAGCATGGAAACAAGTGTAACTTCAGTGGAGGAAAGAAAACATTCAGGTGACAATGGGTTCTCTTTAGCTAAACTGCAGAATTTTCTATTAGCTGGGTTTGTGGCTGGCCAAAAGGGAAGTCTTCCTCCTCCAGCTGGAGTGGTAATGTGGCTGCACTTCTTGTTTGAGAACGCAAGATGTTTCTTCCTGTTGGGTAATTGAGGATGAATGACACGGCATGAGAGCTCCCTCTACAGACCGTCCTGACTCCAACTATAGTTAAGGTTTGCTTCTTAATTTTCCACAGTATGTTTTGTTAGCAGGAGGATTCACAATAAGGGAGAAAAGGCCAGAAGACTCACTGTTAAGAGGGCTCAGAAATTCTTGGGTGAATCCACAGGAGGCAGGAGGTGGCTGTCGGGTCAGCTGGTGTCCACACTGATCACATCTGATGGCTCCATCTGATGGCGTTGCAGCTTCCTGTTGAAACAGTTCAGTTCAGTTCAGTTCAGTCACTCAGTCGTGTTCGACTCTTTGCGACCCCATGAATCGCAACACGCCAGGCCTCCCTGTTCATCACCAACTCCAGGATTTTACTCAAACTCATGTCCATTGAGTCAGTGATGCCATCCAATCATCTCATCCTCTGTCGTCCCTTTCTCCTCCTGCCTTCAATCTCTCCCAGCAACAAGGTCTTTTCAAATGATTCAGTTCTTCGCATCATGTGGCCAAACTATTGGAGTTTAAGCTACAACATCAATCCTTCCAAAGAACACTTAGGACTGATTTCCTTTAGGATGGACCGGTTGGATCTCCTTGCAGTCCAAAGGACTCTCAAGAGTCTTCTCCAACACCACAGTTCAAAAGCATCAATTTGTCAGCATTCAGCTTTCTATATAGTCCAATTCTCACATCCATACATGAACACTGGAAAAACCATACCTTTGACTAGACGGACCTTTGTTGGCAAAGTAACGTCTCTGCTTTTTAATATTTTGTCTATGTTGGTCATAACTTCTCTTCCAAAGAGCAAGAGTCTTTTAATTCCATGGCTGCAGTCACCATCTGCCATGACTTTGGAGTGCAAAAAAAATAGTCTGCCACTGTTTCCCCATCTATTTGCCATGAAGTGATGGGATCAGAAGCCATGATCTTAGTTTTCTGAATGTTGAGATTTAAGCCAACTTTTTCACTCTCTTCTTTCACTTTCATCACTTTAGTTCTTCTTCACTTTCTGCCATAAGTGGAGTGTCATCTGCATATCTGAGGTTATTGATATTTCTCCCAGCAATCTTGATTTCAACTTGTGCTTCATCCAGCCCAGCATTTTGCATAATGTACTCTGCATATAAGCTAAATAAGCAGGGTGACAATATACAGCTTTGACGTACTCCTTTCCCGATGTGGAACCAGTCTGTTGTTCCATGTCCAATTCGAATTGTTGCTTCCTGACCTGCATACAGGTTTTTCAAGTGGTCAGGTGGTCTGGTGTTCCCATCTCTTTAAGAATTTTCCACAGTTTGTGGTGATCCACACAGTCAATAAGCAGAAATAGATATTTTTCTGGAACTCTCTTGCTTTTTTGATGATCCAGAGGATGTTGGCAATTTGATCTCTGGTTCCTCTGCCTTTTCTAAAACCAGCTTGAATATCTGAAAGTTCACAGTTCACATGCTGTTGAAGCCTAGCTTGGAGAATTTTGAGCACTACTTTGCTAACGTGTGAGATGAGTGCAATTGTGCAGTAGTTTGAGTATTCTTTGGCATTGCCTTTCTTTGGGATTGGAATGAAAACTGACCTTTTCCAGTCCTGTGGCCACTGCTGAGTTTTCCAAATTTGCTGGCATATTTAGTGCAACACTTTCACAGCATCATCTTCAGGATGTGAAATAGCTCAACTGGAATTTCATCACCTCCACTAGCTTTGTTTGTAGTGATGCTTCCTAAGGCCCACTTGACTTCACATTCCAGGATGTCTGGCTCTAGGTGAGTGATCATCCCATCGTGATTATCTGGGTCGTGAAGATCTTTTTTGTATAGTTCTTCTGTATATTCTTACCACTTCTTCTTAGTATCTTCTGCTTCTGTTAGGTCCCGACCATTTCTGTCCTTTATTGAGCCCATTTTTGTATGAAATGTTCCCTTGGTATCTCTAATCTTCTTGAAGAGATCTCTAGTCTTTCCCATTCTATTGTTTTCCTCTATTTCTTCACACTGATCACTGAGGAAGGCTTTCTTATCTCTCCTTGCTCTTCTTTGGAACTCTGCATTCAAATGGCTATATCTTTCCTTTTCTCCTTTGCTTTCGCTTCTCTTCTTTTCACAGCTATTTGTAAGGCCTCCTCAGACAGCCATTTTGATTTTTTGCATTTCTTTTTCTTTGCGATGATCTTGATCCCTGTCTCCTATACAATGTCACAAACCTCCATCCGTACTTCATCAGGCACTCTGTCTATCAGATCTAATCCCTTAAATCTATTTCTCACGTCCACTGTATAATCATAAGAGATTTGATTTAGGTCACACCCGAACGATCTAGTGGTTTTCCCTGCTTTCTTCAATTTAAGTCTGAATTTAAGACTCTACACATGGTCATCACCAGATAGTCAATACCAAAATCAGATTGATTATATTCTTTGCAACCAAAGATGGAGAAGCTCTATACAGTCAGCAAAAACAAAACTTGGAGTTGACTGTGGCTCAGATCATGAGCTCCTTATTGCCAAACTCCTGTTGAATAGTTTTTAAAAAATCGGTCACTTCATCCTATAAAGGAAACATGAAGCTGAGATGAGCTTCCACTGCTAGAAGAATCCTAAGCCTTCAGAAAAGAATAGAGAACATGTCTAAAGGATTTGAGAATGTCAGAGCTTATTTCCTCAGAGCAGGACTCCCCAGGCTCTCCAATTCTGTCCTTAATGCTCTCTCTCAGGAATAAAGCCTCCCTACTACTAGGGAAACTGAATAAATAGTCTTGATCAGGCTTCAGAGACAAAGCAGATCAGGCTTCTGACCTTGCTTCTGACTTACTTGGACACGGCCCTGACTTGAGTGCCCTGATTGCCTATTGTGAGTGCAAGCCTTGCAGAACCACAGACAAGACAGGAGACAAGTCTTGAAATTGTTGAGCCCCCAGAGGGACACTGGCCAACCAACCCCAGGCTTAACAATATTCCAAGTTTTACATGACAAACAAATAGCATTAGCATGAAACCTAGCTGAAACTGCTCACAGATTGATGATGGTATCAGTTTGCATCCTGAGATTATAAACTGGAATCCCAAACTGCAATATTTGAAGTCTCACTCATGAAGCAGATGCATTGCCTGGGAACTTTTCCCAAATGGGACTCCAGATATGCTGTGTCAGGGGACTTTCCAGTGCTGTTTAATTCTGGATGTTGGTCAAAACCCAATTCGGTGATGTATCCTCTGCTGTTTCTATTTCTTTTCAACATTAGTATATTGAAAGAAAGCTAGATAATTATCTAATAAATTTTTGTATTATTTATTTGTGTGTAACAAGTGGCTTGTTAACAAATTCTTTGAACCTGAGACGAAAGTGAAAACTTTCTGCGAAACACCCACCTTCATCTTTGTCAGTTCACTGATCCCCAGAGGTCCTGTTAAGTCCCCTGAGAAGTTAGGTTTCCATGGAGCTAGACTGGTTGAAGGCCTTCCCTGGAGCCTTAAAAGAAAGAATCCACCTGCAGTGCAGATTGATCCCTGGATCCCTGAGTTCGATCCCTGGGTGAGGAAGATCCCCTGAGGAGGAAATGGAAGCACACTGCAGTATTCTTGCCTGGGAAATCCCATGGACAGAGGAGCCTGGCAGGTTGCAATCCATGAGGTCGCAAAGAGTCAGACATGACTGAGCATACACACACAGGTTGATTGAGACCTAGTGATACAGCTGACCAGATCGATACTCAATAGTCCCCACGGCTCCTAGGGAAGTTGGGTTCAGGGACACAAGACTTGTAGACCTTCACCACCTGGACCCAATGTGGAGTTGTCCTTGCCCATCAGCTGTGCCACAGAATAGCCAGCAACACCTGGAGCTGTCCAACTGACTCTCAGGGCCTTTTCCTGAGAGAGCACTTGGTTATCTGACCTCTTATCCAGGAAGCACCATGATTTTTGACTGCTGCCCGCTACACCAACAACATACCTCTGAAGGTTCTCCTCTGCATGCCATCTGTCCACCAGACCCACCCTTCTAGGGGCCCAGATGCTAGGACCACACAAATGGCGAAGGAGTGCCCACCAGCCTAAGGTGCAGACACCCCTCTATCCATACGCACGATTTCTGTTGAGAATCCCCAACACTGATGGGAATTCTTTGACCCACCTGATAGGAACAATGCAATGATTCAGAAAGATGAGGGTCCATTCACACATATTGCTTATTTAACTTCTATGCAGAGTACATCATGTGAAATGCCGAGCAGGATGAAGCACAAGCCAGAATCAAGACTGCCAGGAGAAATTTCAATAACCGCAGATATGCAGATGACACCACCCTTATGGCAGAAATCGAAGAACTAAAGAGCCTCTTGATGAAAGTGAAAGAGGATAGTGAAAGAGCTGGCTAAAATTCAATGTTCAGAAAACTAAAACCATGGAATCTGGTCCCATTACATCATGGCAAATAGATGGGGAAACTATGAAAACAGTAAGAAACTATTTACTTGGGGCTCCAAAATCACTGCAGATAGTGACAGCAGCCATGAAATTAAAAGTTGCTTGCTCCTTGGAAGAAAAGCTATGACCAACCTAGACAGCACATTAAAAAGCAGACACAATGCTTTGTCAACAGAAGTCTGTCTAGTCAAAGCTATGGTTTTTCCAGTGGTCATGTGTGGATGTGAGAGTTGGACTATAAAGAAAGCTGAGCACTGAAGCACACCAGACTCCTCTGTCCATGGGATTCTCAAGGCAAGAATACTGTGCTGGGGCAGTTGGGAGAGAATCACCATGCCCTCCTCCAGGGGATCATCCCCACCCAGAGTTAGAACTTGCTTATTTTATGTCTCCTGCACTGACAGGTGGGTTCTTTCCCACTAGCATCACCTGGGAAGCCCAGAAACCATCATGCTAAGTGATATAAGTCAGACAAAGACAAGTGTTGTATGATTACCCTTCTTTTGGAATCTAAAAGATAAATGATCAGGCATAACAGAATATAAACAGAGTTATAGACAAAGACAACAAACAGGTGGTTACCAGAAGGGAGAGGACTGGGGGGAAGAAAGCAAAAGCTGAGCGAGATTGAGGTATAAAGTTCCCANAGTGTTGTGTGATTACCCTTCTTTTGGAATCTAAAAGATAAATGATCAGGCATAACAGAATATAAACAGAGTTATAGACAAAGACAACAAACAGGTGGTTACCAGAAGGGAGAGGACTGGGGGGAAGAAAGCAAAAGCTGAGCGAGATTGAGGTATAAAGTTCCCATGGCAAGAGTTCCGTGGTGGTTCAGTGATTAAGAATCCGCCTGCCAATGCAGGGGGCATGTGTTTGATTCATGATCCAGGAAGACAACACGTGCTATGGGGCAACTAAGCCAGTGCACCTCAATTACTGAAGCCTCCACACCCTAGAAAATGTGCTCCACAAGAGAAGCCACAGCAATGAGAAGCCTGCACACCAGAACAAAGAGTACCTGCTCCCTGCTCTCTACAACTAGGCAAATCTCTCGCGGAGCAGCAAAGACCCAGTGGAGCCAAATAAATAAATATATTTTTTTTAAGTTCTAATTGCCAAATAAATGAGTATGAAATGGGTAAGAAATAACACTGTGGAGAATATAGTGAATAACTATGTCATGTCTTTGTATGGGGACATATCATAACTATTCCTATTATTTTGAAATGTGCAGAAATATCCAATCACTATGTTGTGTAATAGCAACTAACAGCATTGTAGGTCAATTATACTTCAAAAACACATTCACAGAAAAAATAGATATCAAATTTGTGGTTACAAGAAGCCAGGAATGGGGAGGTAGGGATTAGATAGCTATAGTCAAAGAAACAAACTTCCAGTTATTACATAAGTACTAGGAATGTAATATACAACATGATAAGCCAGCCCGCGGCTCTTCTCTGGCTGCTGCTGCTGAACGTGGCCACCCTGGAGCTGCGAGGGTCCCCAGCCACGGCCGCCCCTGGCCCGACTGCAGGCGATGGGGGAGCGTTAAGGGGCGGCGCTCCGACTTGGCGAGCACAGCGGTTGGCTCCGGGAGCTACAGGTGCGTTGGGGCCTCCATTCGGGCCAAGATCCCCGAGCCTACAGGGCCTGAGGGCGGCCGGCTGTGACCAGGGCCTGGTGAGCCACTAAGTCTCATCGTTTTCTCTGCCCTTCCCTCCAACCAGGCAGCCCAGAGATCCCTTCCACACAGGTGGGTCGGGCCCTCCACTGGGAGGCCTCTGGGTGGGAAGAGACCCAGTCCCTTCGTGGGGCTGGGAGTGGGGACTAGCAGGGTCTGGCCCGGAAGTTGGAGGCTGGGTGGAGGAAAGTTCGAGGACTGCTGAGTGAAGAGGCCTGAGTCCAGGGACCGGGGGTGTCATCCCCTCACTGAGGCCCTGGGAGCCCAGGCCCTGGACCAGGATGCCCGGCCTCAGGGGGCCTGGGCACACGCCTGCCCTCCCGGGTGTGAGCCCTAGGACCAGGGCTGTCCCCATTAGCCCACTCCTTCTTCCTTTAGACATGGAGACTCCTGCAGAGTCAGAGAGGGGAGTGAGTTGCCCCAGATCACGCAGCACCACAACTTCTGCCTGCAAGTCTCCCTCCCTAAGGCACGGGGTAGAGTGGAGGGAGCACAGGCCCTTAGAAGCCATGATCCTGAGAAAGTAATGTTGGCAACCTCCGACACCTTTAGTTCTTTGATCTACAAGACAAGCCACTGAGGCGAGCCAGGTGAGGGAAGTGAGGTCTGTGCCATGCCCAGCGCTTGGCAGCCTTGCTCAAGGATGTCCATCTGCCTGGAGATGCTCCTGTGAGCTTGTCCCTCCTGGGTCCTCTTCCCCACAGGGCTTGATGCGTTGTGCTCTGCTCTCCAGTCCGCAGTGGCAGCCAGTGAAGGCAGAGTCCTGTCATTTTGGCTACACCGCTAGACGCCTGGCCTTTTGGCTAGGCCGCTGGACGCCTGGCCTTGGTTTTCCCATCTGTGAAGCGGGGAGAGCTTCTGGGTTGTGACATTTAGGGCACCAACAGTGTCTCTATTGCAGGTGGCAGCAGAGTCTCCATAAGGTGCGGGAAACCCAAGGCGATGGGGAGGATCTATGGTGGCCGGGCCGTGGAGGCCGGCCAGTGGCCGTGGCAGGCCAGCCTGCAGTCCCAGGGCTCGCACATCTGCGGAGCTGTCCTCATTAACTCCAGCTGGCTTCTTTCCACTGCCCACTGCTTCCTCAAGTGAGTCTCCCTCCTAGGCTACCAGCAAAGGTGCTGGCAGGGGAGGAGGATGCAGGGGAAGATGAGAAAAGGGGGATGGTGTCCCACGTTAGCTCCTCTGGGCTTTCCTCTGGGCAGTCTGTGGCCTTCAGAGGCATGCTGTTCCTGCCCTTGGCCTGTGTACCCTCCACCTGGACTGTCCTCCCACTCACCTGCCCAGATCCTGCTCATGCTCTGCCCTCGGCCCCTGTGTCCATTCCCCAACACAGGTGTGCCTCAGGAGAGCGGCAGTGTCAGTCCTCACTGCCATGTGGTGTGGACCCATCTCAGACCACAGCTTCTTCTCAGTGTCCCCATATTTCCAGGTGTCAGACTCTTGGCGGGGGCCTGGGGCTGCATGTGTGACAGCAGCTGGGCGATTCCTATTAGTCCTGTGAAACTGTGTGCCCAGGAGGAGTCATAGTCACTGGCGTGCATGCAGGGAGCCGTGGTGCCAGGCTGCATAAGGGGGAGGTGGGCTCCCTGGGAGAGTGACAGGGCTGCTCAGAGTCTAACTCACCTAGCCAGGTGGGGCTGGCTCAGTGACTGGCTTCTGAACGGATGAGGAGGGGTCACCAGGGAGTTCAGGCATCACAGCCCAGGTCTGGGCACTGGAGCTTTGAGGGCTCAGAGTCTGTCAGCACCCACTCTGTGCCATGCTCCATGCAAGGCCCTCGGCGGCATCAGGGGTGGCAAATCCCACTTCACCTTATCTCCATCCTGTCAGAAGAGAAAGCCCAGCATGGATGAGAAGGGCAGAGCAGATGGGGTGGGGGTTCGGGAGAAGGTGTGTGGAGAGGGAGGCCTTGCTGGAGGGGAAGGTTGAGAGAGGGGAACATGAGAGAGGGGCTCCAAGTTGATGAGCCGTGAAGACAGTGAGGGAGGGGGAAAGATGCAGCACCTGTGTTGGGGGAACAAGGCAAGGTTCCATTTCCTGCACCCATTTGCTCATTTATGTAACAAATCTTTTGTCCTTGGAACTAAGTGGAGAAGCAGGCCTTGGGCATGGATGTGTTTAAAGAAAGGGGATGGTTAACAAGAGTGTGGGGCCAGAAGGTGGGTTGTATGGCATCTCGGGAAGGGTAAAGTCAGAGCTGGGACTGAGCCAGAATGCCTGCTGTGTACAATCAGAAGGCCTTCATTTAATGACCTCACAGAGGAGCTTTCCAGAACAAGGATTCAGTGCTTCTGCAATTCTAGTGTGTGATGAAGCCAGCCATATGTCTGAAACTGTAAGTAGGGTATCAATTAGCCTCAGGAAAGAAGGGCTCATGAACATTAGAAATGGGGAGACAAAGGCTGTCTGGCGTCACGTGGAGTGGAGGGGTCCAGAGGCGTGTGGGCAGCTAGGTGAGGATGCAGGGAAAGAGCTGGTGCCCACCTGGAGATGATGGTGACAGTGTGCCTCTCCTCCTCCAGGAAATCCAAGGCCCCGGAGAATTACCGGGTTCTGTTAGGAAGCACCCAGCTGCACCAGCACACCCCTCAGACCCGGGAGGTGTCTGTGAGCCGGATTATCACACACCCAGACTTTGAGAAGTTACATCCCTTTGGGAGTGATATTGCCATGTTGCAGCTGCGCTTTCCTGTGACCTTCACCTCCTACATCATCCCTGCCTGCCTCCCAGTCCCTGGCATGAAGCTCCCCAGTAACTCATCCTGCTGGATAACTGGCTGGGGGATGCTCAACGAGGAAAGTGAGAGGGTGTGGGGAGTTGTGGGGGGAATGAGAATGGGGAGGAGGAGGAAGGGGAGGACAGAGGAGCAAAGAAGGGAGGTGTGTCTCCACCTGAGGCGTTCCCAGGCAAAGGTCCCCTTGGCCCACTATGCTTCATTTCCAGAGGACTGGACCATTCTAGTTCTAGTTCTGAAAGTGTGTGATTCTAAATCTTTGGTGTTCCCTAAGTGTAAAGCTCTGAAGTCTGGGAATCTTTGACTTTGGAATCAAGAATCTGAATTCTTGAAGTCTTTCTGGTTCTTGATTCCAAGGTTTAAATCAACCATAGATCTGAGATGACTTGATCCAACTCAAAGGTCATGGTTGGGGCCTGACTCCTTCCAGGTCACTGACAAACTCTCTGATTTCCCAGTGCCATAGGAGGTGCTTGGTAAAAGTGGAAAGAAAACTCAAATACGACCTCTAACCTCTGAGTCTGCCTGATCAGTTTAGAATTATTACAACTTTAGAAGGTTTTACTCTCCAGACCTCACTTTGGCTTTCTCCCAGCTCAGGTCATCTATCTAATTTGTAGACTTGTTAGGCAAACTGAGTAACAGGAAAGTGAAAGTGAAGTCGCTCAGTCGTGTCCGACTCTTTGTGACCCCATGGACTGTAGCCTACCAGGCTTCTCCCTCCATGGAATTCTCCAGGCAAGAGTACTGGAGTGGTTTGCCATTTAAGTAGACCAAAACTTATGAGCAAGAGTCTTCACTAAAGAAAGGAGTGTCTACGACTTGGTGAAATGCTTATGATGCCAAATTAGGGAGGGAAAGAATATTTATTTGTAATTATTTGTAGGGTCATAATTTGGTGTTTCTCTACAGAGGTGCTACAGGCATTCTGAACAGATGCTGCTTCATTGGGTGCGATGTTCCAGCATCCCTGGTCCTTGCCTATTAGTGTGTCAGTTAACACTCAATAATCATAGGACAGACAGCTAGGTCCCCAGAATTCTCACACCACACACACACAACACACATATACCACACTTCACACTTCACACGCACAAACACACACACACACAGACTGGTTCCTCCTGAGGACAGGGACCCTGTCTTTCCTGTTTCAATATCCCAGTCCATGCCCCGGGCAGGGCCTGGCACCTGGTAGGTATCCCACTGCTGCCCCGGGTCCTCCTTCCCTGGACCTCCAGACTGCTCTCAGCTCCCACCCTGTGTGCTCTATGTTACTCTCCATGTAGCTGCCTGAGTATTTGCTGTAGAGCAGGAGTCATGCCAGTTCCCCGCTTATCACCCCAGTGCCTTCTCATTTCTACTTAAAATAAGGTCGCAACTCCCTGTCTTGTCTCTCAGGCCCATTCCTCTCTCTCATCTCCTACTGCATCCCTCACCCACACCACCCCAGCCAGCAGGCCTCCTTCCTGCCTGGACGATGCCAAGGCCATTCCCACCTCAGGTCTGCACCTTGGCTGTCTCCCTGGACGCATTTACTCTCCCGACTCACCTTGTCATGACTCGCTTCTTTACATATGCAACTCAGCTGCCCCTCTGAGGAGTTTACTTGATCATGTGAGCTAAAACAGGCAACCCCTAATGGCACATCTTCCTGTTTTATTTCCTTTATACCACTTATTAGATCTAAAGTAATGCTACTTATTTACTTCATTTACCCTGTCTGCCCCAACTAAAATGTTCGCCTGTATCATTAGTTAAAAGATACTTAGCACAAGGATAGAGGACTAAATGAGTAACTGAATGATGAATAAATCAGTGATTGGATGAGAGAATGGATGGGGGAAGGTGGGAGTATGAGTGGGTGGAAGGGAAGATGGTTGGGCGGGTGGGTGAAAGGGTGGTGGAGAGAGATGCAGTGAGTAGTTTATTGCTGGAGGCGAGAATGGAGAGATGCATGAAAAGATGAGTATACAGGCAAATTTATGGAAGGGTGAGTGGGTGAATGGGACATGAGGAAAGATAGGTAGATGGATGGAGGGACAAGTGGATGGAAAGCAAGGTTAGTGATAGACAAAAGGTGAGTGGATGGGATGGTTTGTGACAGGGTAGATAGGTTGGTGAATGGTTGCTAAGCACCAGTGAGTGGCATGTGTTGGAGGGATTTGCCTTTTTCCTTTGTGGAATAGGAGGAGTGTAGTTTGTTGCTATGAAAGAGGTGGAGGGAATAGGATGAGTTTGGAAACGTTTGAGAAACAGGGGAGGGCTTATTAGGCATAGGTAGAAGACTGAAACAAGGGTGAAAGCTCAGCTGTGCAGAGAAAACCCCACGTTGAGGGGCAGTGCTGACTGGTAAGGCAGAGCTCTGTAGCTCGGCTCCAGCATCCTTCCCCGATTTTCTTCCTATCCTCGCAGCACCTCTGCTCGAACCCTTCCATCTCCAGGAGGGTAAGGTGAGCTTCGCTGAGAACAAGTTCTGTAATATGTTATACGGAATTTCGAAAGGCAAGAACGTCTCTGTGCAGGAGGACATGCTGTGTGCTGGGGACTTCTCCACGGGAAAGTCCATCTGCCAAGTGAGTGAGGCGCTTTCTGTTTCCTTCGCCTGTTCTCAGGGCCTCGGTGTCTCTGGGAGAACGTCTCTGTGCAGGAGGACATGCTGTGTGCTGGGGACTTCTCCACGGGAAAGTCCATCTGCCAAGTGAGTGAGGCGTTTTCTGTTTTTCCCTCGCCTGTTCTCAGGGCCTTGGTTTCTCTGGGGAGGGGCTGTGTTGCCTCTGCTTTCTTTGTGGAGCCCCTGGGACATCCCGTTTCCCCCTCCATGCGTCTTCCTGGGCTCCATCCCTTGACAGTGTCCCCCAGGCCGACCCCCCTTCCTAACTTCCTTGCACATGAGGGCATCGACAGCACCTGTTCTTGAGGCATATATTAAAGTTTTTATTGAAATGTAACATGCATACAAAAGAATATATCCATGCTCTTTAATGAGTTGGATAAATTTTCACATAGTGAGGCAACATGTGATCAATACCCCAGAGGCCCCACTCACACCTCCTTCCTTTCACAAACACCAACAGAAACCACCATCTTCACCTGTAATACCTTAGATTAGATTCTGAATGTTCTGTAAATAGGATTTATTTCCAGTTGTCAGCCTCTCTTGTCTTAACGTTGTGTTTGTGAGATTCGTCCACACTGTTGCCTGCAGTTGTTGTGCGTTCGGTCCTCTTACGCTATAGGACGCTCCTCTGTCNCCATCTTCACCTGTAATACCTTAGATTAGATTCTGAATGTTCTGTAAATAGGATTTATTTCCAGTTGTCAGCCTCTCTTGTCTTAACGTTGTGTTTGTGAGATTCGTCCACACTGTTGCCTGCAGTTGTTGTGCGTTCGGTCCTCTTACGCTATAGGACGCTCCTCTGTCCATTGAATCCTATGATCAGTTACACTTTAATGTGCATTTTAGTACTTTCCAAGTTTTTCATTTCATTTCACTTCCAAATGTTTTATCTTCTATTTCACAGAACCCTTGAGTAGAATTATTGGATTAAAGGGTACGTGTATATTAAACTTTGGCAGATGTTACCAAACTTCTCCAAAGTGGTTCACCATTTCCACTCATTCAAGCAGTG
>SJYT01075780.1:0-78790 GCA_006410635.1 Cephalophus harveyi
GCAGCTAGGGGTGGCTGCATACTTTTAACACCGACACTCCCTAAACCTGAATATGCAGTCCTAAGAGGGCGGAGATAACCAAAATAAGGGCAGGGCCCTAACAGCCAACGCCCTGGCAAGCCTCTGAAAGGCGGAGCGTGAAGCATACGGCAATTGCGATCTCCAGGGTAGATGTGGAGGATCAGACTCGACTGAGAAAGGAGACCAAATAGGCCATGGCATAAATGAATCTTGCACCACACTTCAGAGGAAATAATAAAAGTTCCAGAGTTGGAAACGGAATAAGAACAGCTGTTCCCTCCTCCTTGGTCAGCGAGTGTTAATGACAGTTCCTAGGCCCTCTGTGTTTTGGTAATATGGCCTTGAACACAGACGAGATGCTAGCGATATCTAGGTGGCTTTTATTTATTCACTAAATACGGCGAACTGACGCTGGCCTTGCTTTGGGGGGCGCTCACGGAGCGCCAGGAGAGAAGGGGGCGGGACTAGAGTTTTCCCGCTCTCTTCCGCAAAAAGGCTACTCCCCTAAGACAGCCTAGTCCGTATCCAAGAGGCAGGCCCCAGGTAGCTCATTCCCAGGTCTTTTCTTGTCCTTCCTCCGTAAGCCGCCGGAGACCACAAGAAATGAGCGCTGGCAACAGGTGGGCCGGACTCCAAACCGGAAGGCAGCGAATTGAACTTCATCAATAGCCGACAGATGGGAACAATCTCCCTGGGAGCCAAACCCTGCCCCAGGACGGAGCTCAAAAAATAAGTCACACGGACGAAACAAACGAGACCCCCAGGCCAGACCTCTAGGGGTTACGAAGAAGCGGCAAATATGCAGAACTGGGTCTTCCTCCTCTCCTTGCACTGGGTGCCATACGGCGTTCCCACCTGGACATCAAGAACCATTTGGAACTCTAGCAGAATTGGGCCGCTCTCGACTTCTCTGTCAGCGGGGATGAGCTGCCCTGGATATTGCCTAAAGCATCCACGGCAATCCTAGGTTGCTCAGAGGTTTTGATAAAGCTTAGTAAGGACAGCGGTTGCCTTATGCTGGAAAGAAAACACACTGGCAGCGTCCGTAGCGTTCAGAAGCTTAGGCTTAGGGCGGTCTCCGGGAAGTTGAGTCTCAAGAAAAGCCAGGATGCAGGGTACTTTAGTACTTGGCGAGGAAGGACAGACCACATCCCAACCCTTGCAGAACCGCGGGAGCAAAGCCCCCCAAAGCCACCCTACACCGTCAACCCCTAACTTCAAAGCGAAGGCTACCAGATCTCGAGCCTTGGAGGAAGCATCGTGTGCCTTTCTCGGCTCTTCCCGCCCCCCTTGCCAAGAGCTCCAAGCCCAGGACTTCCGGGCGGGAGGACTGTTCGAAGGAGCAAGGCGCGCCTTACACATGTGCTGAGCGCGCACACACGCTAGGGGAGGGGGCGGGGAACAGGGGTGGACTTCCCCCTTCAAGCTCGCTCCCCCGTAGCGGGCGGGACTATCCACCCCACCAATCAGAAGTAGGGGCGGACCCTTGCGCCTCACGTAAGCCGCAGGAATCCTCCCTCCGCCCTTCACGGAAAAAAATCCTAGCAACTTAAACTCCAGCCCGGCCTCCGATAGGCGGAGCTGGGAAGAATGTCATCCAATCAACAACCGAGCAGGAAAAAAGGGAGCCTCGCCCAGCCAGTGGAAAACAAGAGAAGGCGGGCCCTCTGAAGAAGCCAGAGACGGGTGGAAGAGAGAAGGGAAGGCCCCGCCCCTCAGCTCGCCTCCAGGCCGGTTGCACAAGCCGTCGCCGGAGTATAGTAAACAGGCTAGGCCGAGTGGAAGCAGGGGTAGTCTCGCGCTCCAAGGGCCGGGCCCCTGCGCCTCCTCTCCTGCCGTCGCCCCGCCCGACCTCCGCGGTTCGCGCCGGCGCCCCGCCCCCCAGCCCGCGGCCGCCATCCCGGCTGACAGGCGCGCCCCCCGCGCCCCTCCCGCCCGCTGATGCATTTCCTTTTCCCGATTCCGAGCGTGGAGACTGTTTGCCCAGTTTCCGACCTTCACTGCCCCTTTCAGGCTACCCCCTCGTGGGCGCGCTCACTCGCCGGTGCCCCCGCCCCCGCCCCTTCCGCGGGCGAGCAGCACGGCAGGGGGAGGGGAAAAGGAGCCGCCGTCGCCGCCTTGGGGTGGGCGGGGAAGGAGGCAGCTCCATGTTTGCAAAGGGATCAGCTGGGGCTGCGAGTCGAAGCCGCCGAGTTCCTGGAGGTTTTCCACACCCCCAGGCCGGGTTCCGGCGCCGAAGGCTAGCTCTCCTGCCACGGCCCGGAGTTCGGAAAGCTCAGACCGGCGCATGGGTCTACTGCCGAGGCGCTGGGGCTCTTTCCGGTGGCCTCCCCCGCCCCCGACCGCCCCTCCCGCAAGTCCGGCGTTGCCCCCGCCCCCAGAGTCCATAACAACCGCGGGCCCAAGGAGCCCGCGCCTCTTCTGAGCGCGCCCACCGCCCCCTCCGACAAGTTTGCGGACAGAAACAAAACCCTTGGGCGGCTGCCGCCCTCGCCCAGCGTGGTTAGCGGGGAAAGCTGCGGGCCTGGGCTCGCTCGCTAACTCCAGCTCTCGACCAACTCCGGGCGGTTTGGTGGGCCCGGCCGGCTGAGCTCAGGCCGCCGCCCCCTGCCGAGCCCGCGCGCCGCAGCTCGGGCCCGGTTCCAGTCGGTGTACGGAATCTCCCCTTTTTTCTTCTTTACAATAATTTTTTAAGGCATTCCAGCAGGGCGAGGGATCTCCTCCTGCCGGCCCCTTACCCAGCCCGCCGCCGAAACCTACCGAAACCGACCGCTCGGTGAAATAAACTAGGCAGCACGGCCGGCACACGGGCGACCCCGGGTCGGGCCGACCCCCTCCCCGCGGATCTGGCCCGGCTTGGAAACACACACTAGCGAGCGGGCGGCGCCAAGAGCTCTCCTTCCTGGCCTGCCCCTCGCCTCCCTCGGCCGCCGGACTCCAAGCCTCCCCTAGCTCCGTCCCAGGGCCTGCGGCGCCTGCACCATGGCTGACTGGTCAAAGGGACCGGCCGGCAAATAAGCCCCCCAAACGCCCGAGATTGGGGAGACCAAATTAAAAGCAGCTGTTTAACATACCTTCCGAGCCAGGCGAGGAGTCCTGAATGGGGGGGAACGCCCCCCACGGGCCATTGGCTCCCTGGTGCTCGCGTCAGTCATCCTGGGCCCGCCTCCTCCCCTTGCTCCACCTCTTCCCCTTCATTGAACGCCCCCTCCCTCCAAAAAATAGAAATAAATTAATTAAACTAGCTGTGAGTGGGAGGTGCAACCATGGCAGAGGGCCCCATCTCTACCGCACCGCCGCTTGGAGTTACTTGAGGCCCTTGGACTGGAAGGATACGTCCTGGGATTCGAAGATCCGCTGGGTGAACCTGGAGGAGGAGCTATTGGGGCTACCCGGCCCCCATATCCTTACACACACCCCATTTGGAACTGGGCAGAGAGAGCGGGTAAGGATACCCTAGCGACTGACTGGAATGTCCCGACTCCCCTGGCTGTGTAACCTAACCGTGTCCGGCGCCTGCCTAAAAACTGAGCGGTGTAAGCGGGAAGTCCTGCCTTCGGGGTAACATCACTTGCTTGAGCACCTACAGGGGTGAGGCAGACACATTCATACCTCACCTGCTGCTTTTCGCCATTACAGAAACTGAATGAGATGCTCACTCTGTGTCCTCTTAGGGCTTCAGACCTAGCTGAAGAGAGGATACAGAAAGAGCTAAGGCAATTTGGAAATGTATATAGAGGCACGAGGCTCAGAGCAGGGAGATTCTTCTAGCTGAGAAAAACTGGGTGAAGCCTTCATGGAGGAGGTGGCACTCACGCAGAAACGGAGGGGCAACTAACTCATTTTCAGCAAAGCACACAAAATGATAAATGCAAAGCAGTATTAAAAGCTTCTTCAAGTGTGGCTATAGTAACGAAAACCAGAGTTGGAAAGATGGTCAAAGAGCAGAAGATTTTTCTACCTTATTAAAATTCTTAGACTTGTATAGCAGAATGTACAAGCAGCATGCTGGGTCACAGGACCACAGGCCCAGAACTACCATTTAAGATGCTCAACATCCCAGCAGCTGGATGAATTCTGAGGGTGGGTTGAAAGAAGGGTGCCTACAAGCAGCAAGGGGAGGCAGAAAGGCTTGTGATGACTGGTTTGAAGACTACAGAGGTACATCTTCCGGTGGGAGGGGTAGGTGGAGGGAGCCAAGATGTTTCTTGTCTCTCTCCTGGTCCCCCAATCCAGAAACCCTTCCTCCTTTCAGCAGCCCTAAGGTCAAAATTCGGACTCAGATGCTTCCCTGGATCATTTGTAATTTTTTTTTTTTTTTTGGGGGGGGATGGTGAGGCTACGCCACATGCCTGTGCTCAACAGAGCTGACTCTGGGGCCAGGTTACACAGTGAATGAGCAAGAAAGACCAGTTGAGATATTCAGGAAAGGAAGCTAGTGTGGATAAGGTGGGGTGTCAGAATGCAAAGGGCCTTTAAATCCTGTGACAGAATAGGGCAGCCTGCTGCCAGTTAGGCTGTCCCAACAATTCAGGTGAGATGTAAGGAAGACTTGACTAGGGCAGTGGCAATGGGTAAGCAGGAATAAAAATGAGATGTGATTGAGAAAGCCTCAAGAGGACTGGGTGACTGATCATTGAGTGCTATGGAGGGAAAGTTGTCAGTGGCTGGTGTGTGAAGAGGTAGAAGAGCTTGAGGCTAGTGCTTCGGCCATCTGGGTAGCAAGGCCAGTGATTTAGCAGTATATTCTTAGGCAAGTCCCTTTCTCCCTCTGGGCCTGTTTTTCTTCTGCAAAAATAGGGGTGAAAAATTGGAGTAGAAAGGTAGTCTGTAAGGACCCTTCCCTCCCTCAGAGTCCACGGGGGTGGGGGCACTCTAATGGGGAGGAAAGTTTGCTACTAAGGAGAGCAGGTGGGAAGAAACACTGATTTGGGAAGGGAAGTAGGTCATCTCAGGTGTAGAGACTAGAATCTGGGTGGCAGGTTGGTTGGAATTACTGAAGGAAAGGAAGTAAAGAAGCAAAAACCAGGAGGTGAAGATTGTGTATTCAGTGGGAAGCCCAGCATGTGGCAGGGCCATGGAGGCTGAAGTACATTCTCAGCCTGGGGGACCCTTAGACTGAAGACCAAGTTTTTCTATATCAGAACAGCGATCTCATGAAGTTTGGAGCCCTATCTCAGATTTGGGCTTTATTTCCCAAGATGCTCTGCCCTAAATGAAAGCATAACAGATACTGTGTGAATGTAAGATGAGGGAGAGCAGAAAGAACATTCGTCCGGAAGTTGAGCCCCATGGTTTCCACTTGGTCTTCTTATTTCTTGTGGTTCAGCCTCCTGTCCTGTACAAGAAGTTCACAGAGCAGTCCATACCGTTATGCAGATCACATGATAAAAATGTGTTTTAATACACCTAGTGAAGTTTGGAACTTCTGTGGAGGCCAAAGGCCCAAGCATCTGACTGTAAGCCTTGACTATAGTGGGTGTACTGTAAATGAGGTTACTTATGGAGCATTTGCAAACTAGGACAGTTACTCCTGCTCAGAGAACCAGACTTCACTGACACTCCTTACCCTCCTAAGTGCACCACCCTGATGGGAATCCCCTCTTGAACACCCCCTAGACCGAGTTCCTCAAGGACAGTAACTCTAATGCACCCCTGAGCCGTGCGTATCCCCATCAGTCAGGCAAGGGGGCCCCTTGAAAGAGGTCCTGTGATTGTTTCTGGCTCGGTACATTGATCCCTGCAGAACACAGCCACTCCCAGACTCTGGGAAATTAGTAAGTTTGATTTGGAGACAATGGCCCTCCAGCTTCACTAACAGTTGCATCCACCCCCACCTCACCCCTACTCTGATTATCAGTGAGAACAAAAGAGTGAATGAATCTGTGTGAAGGCCTTGGAGAAGTCACACGGGGAAGCCAGGTTCTGATTCCCAGGAGTCCTCTTTTGTGTTGAATTGTATTTGTATTTGAGCAAACTGGAGGCTCACAGTACTAGAATGACTTGCCCAAACTAAGCTGCCAAACCGAGCCTGCCTGAGCTTTGTCCATTCCACCTCGTGCTGTTTCTAGACATACTAGGACCCATGATTCAAGTTGGGACTTCTGAGAAAAACAGCCTCCCCTCTTGTCCCACACTCCTTCCCTTCCTGACTCCAAGAGTAGCTTGTGCCAGCTTGAAATGATTTCTGGCCCTTTTCAAAAAAAATTTCTCCAAAGAAGCAATTTGTTTCCAAATCACATACATGCATCTTCAACTCACAACACATAGACTCAAAACTGTCACATTTTCTGACATCCTGCCTCCTAGGCATCACACAGACACACTTTCAATCACAGTTTTTAGGGTGCTTATGGTAGGTGGTGATTGAGAGATATTTAGGGTCTGCACTTTAGTAGCTCTGCCAAAAAGATGTCAGTGCTAGGGCCCTGCTGACACAATTTCTGCCAGCTAAAGACCATTGGCAGTTTGGGAATATCCAGGTGAGGGGCATCTAAGGCTTGCTTCCCACTCCCAACCCAAAGCGTCTGATAGGTTTAATGGGAAAATCTTAAGGTATTGGTCAGAATTCAAGTTTAGCCACTTCCTAGCTGGGCTGTCTTTAACAAGTCATTAATCTTTTCAATTTCCTTATCTGTAAACTAAGAATAGGGCTTCCCTGATTGTGCAGTGGTAAAGAATCCACCTGCAATGCAGGAGACTGGAGTTCCATCCCTTCCTGGGTTGGGAAGATCCCCTGGAAAAGGAAACAGCAACCCACTTGAGTGTTCTTGCCCAGGAAATCCCATGGACGGAGGAGCCTGGCAGGCTACAGTCCATTGAGTCACAATGAGTCCAACACGACTTAGCAACTAAACACCACCAAACTAAGAATACCTACTGCAGTGGGTTATTGTGAGATTAAAAATAAAGTATGCTTAGCACTCAAAGGTTGTCAGATCCTTTTTTCCTTTATTTTGTCAACACACCCTTTTCCTGGCCATTCAAAGTCCCTGGTGTTCCAGTTTGAGAGGAGACTAGGATAGGCTTGAAGGACCCCAAAATTCCACTGTATAAATTAGAAACCACATTTCTCTGGCAGCCAGATGGCTTATATGGTTGTACATATGCCATATTTTGAGCATCCCTGACTCAATGGACATGAGTATGAGCAAACTTAGGAAGATAGTGAAGGACAGGGAAGCCTGATGTGCTGCACTTCATACGGTTGCAAAAGTCAGACATGATTTAGTGACTGAACAATGCCGTGTTTTGGTTTCTAGGTGACTTTGAAAGCTTGGAATTTTTAAACTGGGTTTTAAGACGGCTATTCAGTACCTTGAAATGTCTTGCCCTTGCTTGGCGTTGTTTACCCCTCTAGGTCACTTCAGCCCAAATCTAGAAAAAAGATGTAACAATATGTTCAGTTTACTCTGCTTTATGCTTTCAAACTGTTTGCTTTTGGGTATCTGCTGTTGATTTTTTTTTAAGGTAGCAGTTCCCTTTGTTTAAATGAAATCTTACTCAGAGGTCTAATATGCAAAAATTGGGCCTTGCTTTGGTTGAAGTGGAGCCCGAACAGTATTCCTTCACTTCTAACTCATATCTCCTCGTCACTCCTGCCTCAGGATCACTAGTGAAGTTCCATTTCTGAATCCTGGTCATTCATCCCAGCCACTCCCCATCTCTCACCAGTGTGTGAGAAGACAGCCTGGTCTTGTCCTTGGTTACCTCTGCCTAGTAATCAGAATCTTTCCCAAGCTTTTCTTTCCCCATCCTCCCCTGAATATCAGTGGCTTCCAAGGGTCTCGCCTCTCTTCTTGCCCTCCTCTTTCTTCTTTGTTCTCACCCACTTCCAAGGCTCCTAGCTTCTATCTAAACTAAGTCACCAATTGCTATCTCCAGACTAGCATCTTCTCTGAACATCCTACTCTGTAGTCCACTCGTTGCTGGCCACAGAATAGGTATCATGAAAGGTCAAGGAGGTAAAACAGACTTCACAGGATGAAATGGGTGAGCTAGACTCAGCTATGCATCTGGCCAGTCATGAGGCTAAGACAACTATTGATACATTAGCTTAGAAAAGAACCAGGTTCTGATGCGAGGGGAAGGGTAGAAGTGAGCCTAGTGGGGAAGAGCATGCTGTGTCTTTTTTTACTACTTTCTCTACACAACTCACTGTCTTGCTTTCCTACTTTCACCTTCATCTTAGTCCCCCAAACTATCAGGAACATATTACCATGTTCAGTTCAGTTCAGTTCAGTCGCTCAGTTGTGTCCGACTCTTTGCGACCCCATGAATCGCAGCACGACAGGCCTCCCTGTCCATCACCAACCCCCAGAGTTCACTCAGACTCACGTCCATCGAGTCAGCGATGCCATCCAGCCATCTCATCCTCTGTTGTCCCCTTCTCCTCCTGCCCCCAATCCCTCCCAGCATCAGAGTCTTTTCCAGTGAGTCAACACTTCACATGAGGTGGCTAAAGTACTGGAGTTTCAGCTTTAGCAGCATTCCTTCCAAAGAAATCCCCGGGCTGATCTCTTTCAGAACAGATTGGTTGGATCTCCTTGCAGTCCAAGGGACTCTCAAGAGTCTTCTCTAACACCATGTTAGGAGAAACATATTGTTACCCTAAGTTGTTGAGAAGGGATCAATGGCTCCCCCTTCCATCCAACACACTCTAGGTTTCTGGTTTAGTTAGCTTTGTCCATGTTGGGTTTAGCCAGAAAAAAAAAAAAAAATGAGAGTATTTAAGACTGCAGAACACCAGACTTAGCTTAAATAGATTTTATGAAAGCTATGGGGAGAGGTAAAAGAAGGCTAAACACTGCAACAGGTTTCTGAGAGTGCTAGATTTCTATTTGTGGAGCTGTTTCCTCTGTGGTCAGTTAAAAGCAGTGCAGTCTTAAAACACTTGATATTCACAACTGTCTGTGTGATGGTAACTGCAGAGCGGGTATCTCCCAAGACTAAATCTGATTCCCAAACTGGTGGATCTTTTAGCTTTTGTCCTTAGTAAGTTAATGATGGTGTGTGGATAGTCGTCTTGGTAGTAACCAAGGCTGGAGACAAACTTAAGACCTTGGTTGGGAGCTCTGGTAGCTCAGTTCTGAGTCACCCAGTCTGTCCCACATGTAATAACACAAAAGCCTTAAAGGTCTAAGGGTTGGCCCCCTTGGATAGGGAACTGAGGGATTATAGGAAGGTGAATGCACCTTGAAAGAGGAGACTTTGAAAATAAGCTAAAACTGGGTATTCCAACTGGCAGCTGACCCAACCAGAGAAGGGTCTGATGGTTCCTCTATAGGTATCTTGCATTGTCCAGTAAAGAACCAGACCCTCAGTGTTGGAGGGCCTGTAGTAGGATCATTTAAAACAGCACCTTTTTTTAATAATAAAAGCTAGGACCTGCCTTGAGTTGAGTGGTGAGACCTCAGACCTACTGAAGAACTCAGTTACTCTAGGAAGACTTTTCTACCTGGCCATACTTCCTGGCCCACCACCCTGCAGTGATCTGACTTGTGAGGGTTTCCGTATGTGTCTGGTTCTCTAGAGATGGGAAGATCATAATGCAGGAGCCCCATCTTCCTCAGGTATGATGCTAAATAGTCCAGTCTCCTGAGAACCAGTCCCATTCTGTCATTCACCTGCACATATCAAAGGTGGGCCTTCTCTGCTGAGGATGCTGGGGCGCCCTTCACCTCAGGAATCCTTATCCTAGCAAACGCCCGAGTTATGCACACTACGCTCTCTCCTTTAAACACTTTCTTCATCTTATTTTCTCAACTGTGCAATCCAGCATTTGATTGTGGGTTCTCTAGCTTTGTTCACCAGATCTCCTATGTGACAGCCTTGACTTCTGGACAGATTCAGGGCTCTTCCCGCGTCTTCCTCTTTCTTTACCTCCTTGTACACCTAACACAGGCAGGCTCACACTGAGTATTATCTCATGCGTAAAGGGCTACAAGTAGACTATAGCAGGGGAAAGCCACTGATCCTTTTCTCTCAGATTTATGTCATGAACAGTAAGGCTTGAACAGTAGTTCAACAAGCTTGCTCATCTTGCCACTCACTCAACCACCTATTGGGTAGGACCCAGGAAACTGCATTTTTATGGAGCTCTTGCAAGTGATAACCTCACCAATCCTTAGATGTGCAATGAGGAACTCAAGCATAACTTCTGAGTTTACACAGCTATTGAGCTACAGTCTCTTCAAAGAAGTGACAGTTCAAGGCTACCTCCTCCAAATCTTTTATCATTAATTCTGTTTCCTACATATTTCACCAAACTCCAACCATTGATTTCCCAGATTTCACGTGTCTCTCTTTACCTATTATGCTTGCCTGCATCCAAAGAAAGGTTTGGCATAATTTTTGTTGTATACTTCAGCTCTTGATTAAGGTAAGAAACTCAAGGAAATTTTGTTGGAAGATCAGGAGGTGAAACCTTAAAGGTCTGAGCTCTTGCTGTGGCAGATTAATTTTCCTGGGCCTCAGGTTTTTCTCTTCTGTCAATACCAACCTCAAAAGTTTGGTTTGAGGGTGCATGAGATAATACCTAGAACGCACTTTGAAAAGTACCTGGAACAGGGTTAATCAGTAAATGCCTGCTGCGGTCACTTTCATTAAGAACACCCCAGGCCAGAATGGCTCCAACTGGGCAGGTATCACTGGCTGACAGGAAGTAACTACACAGCATGGGGACTGGTCCTACATGGACACAGCTTCTGGTTCTGCTCTAAGAGAGAGATGCAAATGACTCACAATCTTCCCACAGAGGTACCAGTAGATCCAAATGTATGGGGTATCCCTGAGAGAATGACCCCTCTGGTATGCTGCAGACTTGAGGAACTACAACAGGAGGTCCCATCTGGGAGAATCAGTCACCAGCTCTGCCAGAAACCCTTCTAGGCTTCTACATACATCATGGGGCTCAAAATCAACTAGCTGGAACCTAAGAACTGTCCATACTTTGAAAAGAACATTTTAAAACTAATTTCCAAAGACAAAACATGCTGTAAAGAGGTCAAAGGCTTTGTGAGCAAAGCAGCTGGAGCTCCAGTTCTAGAGCTGGGCCTGCTAATAAGCCTTACCTTCGCTGCAACACTCGCTGTAACCCTTGGTACTTTACCTTCCTCATCAACACAGAAACAGAAGGGAGGGAGAATAGTATTTCATTGGACTGTTGTGAGGTTTAAATGAAATATGGGGGCGGGGGGGTGGCAGGAAGCACCAAGCATGGAGATTGGAACTTGGCAAGCAGTCAGCTGGTGCTGGTTCCCCTTGTCTGCCCAGAGCTGGGCCATGGCCTGGGGCAAGGTGGACGGCTCTCAGAACTGAAAGGCTCTAAGTCTTGGGGTGCTCCCTGCCTCCCCATCCCTCCCAGACCAGCTCTTGGAGCCCCTCCTCACCTTCCCAGCCCCAGACTGCTGCTAAATTGATGAAGCTAAAAGGATTTGATCACGTCGGTATATTTATATGTAAATACAAAACTGTATCGCTGTAAGATACTGAATATGAACATTACAATTATTTTCTGAATCTGACTCAGTCCATTGACGTTAAATACAAAATGAAAAGATTGTAAAAATAAGAATATATACATTCAAAGAGCTTATTACAGTATAAAATTATTGAGGTCTGATCAACTGCCAACCTCATCTGTGATGGGGGGAAAATTTTAGGGGCTCCTGGGGTTTTCTTGGGAATGTGGAATGCTGGGGACTCTTGGCCCCATCCCTGGCATATTGGGCTTGGTAGGCCGGGAGCAGACAGAGACAGGTAGGGTGAATAGGGGGGAAAACAGTGAGTGTAGGGGACTGTTTCACCCAGACAGGGGTTAAGTTTTTTATTGACACAGAACCCACCAAGCCTGAGCTCCAGGGTCTGGCAGGCTAGTAGGCAGGAAAGAGATGGGCATCTGAGTAGACAGGGCCAAGCTGCATAAGAAAAAGAACCTTCCAGCAAGAGAGAAAGGGGCCCCAGCTCAATCCTTCAGGGAGGGAGCCTCAGAGTATGGAGTTTCCTTTCTCTCACACCTGGGCTCCCTCTCTTTCCTTCTAAGACTTCGTACCGATTGCTTTTGGCTCTTGCTGTTCAGTGAATTCATCTCTGCCCAGATCCCCATCCCTTAGGAAGAGGGAGAGGGGACAGATGGTCTGGAATCACAGTGGAGGTCTACTCCCAAAATTGGCAAAGTAAACAGAGAAAACTCATTAGATAAGGGCAATCCATGCTGAATTAAACCAGTGTCACCACAAACCAGTATTCCTGGTTCCAACAGGCAGCATCCTGGAGAGATAGAAGTCATTATGTAAGGATGAAGGCCTGTGGCAGGAGCACGGAGAGTGGATGTGTGTGTCCTCCTCTTCCACCACTCTGTGGTCTGACAACAGGAGACACGATCCCCCTACCCCAGCTAGTCCAGGATAAACAGTAGAACCAAGAAGCAAGGAGTCCTGAACTGCAACAAGAAGCCCCAGGAACTTCTACAAAGGAGTATCTCTGTGCATATGTATTTATAGAATACGACCATATTATCACATACAATATATATTATATACACACGTACATATGGACTCATACACATAAGTGCACATACACACACGCACACACACAGAATGACAGGAAAGACTGGAATACACGCCCTAGGTATAAACGTGCTTGGCACTCGGGACGTTCTCTAGAATATGTAACTTGGTCAAGCTTTCTGGGAAGGAGGTGGATGCTCACCAAACCTCCCCATCAAATCCTAGCAAAGGGAAGGAATGGAAAGAGATCTTGAGAAGGAGAATGGCATTGGGAAAGAGGGGAGGGAGGTTCCTTCCCCACTTACCTCGGGGCCCCTGGCAAATATCGATAGCCACAATTTGGTTTTAATAAGGCACAGTTCGATAGCAGGTGCTAGGAATTAAGAACAAATTGCTGCTGGCCCTTTCCAGTGGCAATTTCACCACATCTATCTAGCCAAAGGGAAAGGCTGCCTTGCGTGCACGCGTGCACCGGGAGACACAAGAAAGAGGTTGGTCCATGGCTTCAGCGTAACTGATGGCAACCTATAGGCTCAGCGGTGTCCAGGGTAGTTTAAGGAAGGCTGGCCAACAGACAGGAGGCTCGTGGGACAGTTACTGACCCTCCATGGCCAGGAGGTTGTGGCTGGGGGGCACCATGCCCTCCCTCTCTGCAAACTCCAGGATTGCCTTGTAGCAGAAATAGTACTGCTCAGGGGTCTGGATGCTGAAGGCCCTCTGGGTCCTCATGCGGGACACTGTCTGGAACACATTAAGGGTGCCAAGCTCCTCCAGCTGTGCCAGGCAGATGTCCAGTGAGCAGAAGGTACCTGAAGGAAGGAAGGAAGTGGTCACACCTGATCTGCCTCTCCTCTTTTCCTCCCTCTACCAAATAACCCAGGCAGGACTCAGTGAATGAATTCAATGGCAAGGTACCTCATCGCAGGTGGCCAGTTGGCCTTAGGCCTGAGAAGACTCAGGCAGGAGTCACAGGGAGTGCTGAAGGCCAGAGAAATGAGAAGGCCTCTTGTCTCCCAGGGCATCTCTGAGGGTAACAGGATGAGTAGGTGGGAAGCAGGACTTCTACTTCAATCCCAGACACAGAGAACGACAGCCACTCCCACACCTGCCCTGCTCCCACCTCTGGGCCCCAATTTTCAGACTCTACAACTTCTCCACAGAGACCTAACACAAACCCATTCTTCCTGACTTTCTCCCAAAGGAACCTCTGAGCTAGAAGGCCAACAATCCCTGCAATCTTCATCCCCTTAAGGCAAAAGCTGGTTCCAGAATGGAGAGGATGGCCCAGGGTGGGGACCTCCCCGGGCAAGGGGATGGGAAGAGAGCAACAGCCCGGATCAGCTCTCTGGGACACCCAGGTGACTGTGATGGGATCAGAAGATAATCATGTTGATGGGATGTATTAAGCATCAACCCCTAGAGGACCTGGCTCATGAACTGTACATTCTGGCCAGTACACCTAGCACTAGGGATACTAAAAGGACATTAAAGAGGAATTTTTTTCATGGCAATTCACTACCAATGGATCAAAGACTCACATTCTGGCAACTAAGAGCTTTGTTATTCCTCCCCCACCCTTAGCACCTTTGGATGCTCCAAGAGCTGCATCCAGTGCATTACCTGTCCGGCCAATGCCCGCACTACAATGGACCACAATGGGTGGCACAGGGCATTGCCCTTTGGCGCGCGCTCCCATGCTGCTGACAGCCAACCTCTGCTGGTTCCTGACGGCTCTCAAGAAATCAATGAGGGAAGCTGCCGAGGAAGGGACACCATAATCTGGCCAGCTCAGGAACTGAAAGTGGGTCACCTGGCGCTTCTGCCGTTCCTTGGACGGAAAAAGAAACAAAAGTTAATGAGGTCATTGCTCTGTGCCCCTGACTACCTTTGGCTTTTCCAGATTCTCAGCCCTCTGGAGTTCCCTCCGTCAAGGTTGCTAACACTCTCAACTTTCTCCACAATTGCTTCTCTGCAAACCCAAAGGGAAGATTAACTGTTTGGAGAGGGCAGAATTCCTCTATTAAACAATCCAGACTTCTTATGTTATAAAAAGTTTCATTCCTAAGTAATGCCACTATGTGTTGAGACAATATGGCTATTTTGGCTCTGAGCTGAATATCCTAATCCTGCTTCCAGAAGAATGGAAGCCACTTCTAAGCTCTCTGGAATCCTGCCTATTCCCTTTGGAGATTTTCTTTATACTAAACGTTTTCCCCCAGTTTCAAGAGAGTGAGAAAAAAAAATTTACCTCTGTGTTGTGAATTTCTAGTGTTGTTTTCTTATAATGGGTCATATTCTCCACGCCTTGATTGGTCACGGTGAGGAAGCCAAATCGGATCCGAGAGTCTTTTTCTAAAGGCCAATATTGGCCACACTTTCTCCTGCCGCCCTCCTCAAAGCTGAAGACACAGAGAGAAAAATAAGCCTCCATCCTTCTTCTCCACAGCAGTAACCTTGCTCGCCCGTGAACCTACTGTACCCCTAGGCAGAAATGTCATCTCTTGCACTGCTTCTATTTATCCCCTTGCTTCTTGGCAGAAAAAGAAAACCTTCCTTGTAGACAACAGCTTAATTTTCCACATGTACCCATTAAGCAAACACTTACTGAGTATCAGTTACATCCATTTGGTCCCTTTCCTGATACCTCTTGGTATTCCACACATACCTGGCATAGATACTGGGTGGACAAAGAAAGACAGTAGAGAAAATATGGTGGGCCAGACTGAACTCCGGAGAAGGCAATGGCACCCCACTCCAGTACTCTTGCCTGGAAAATCCCATGGACGGAGGAGCCTGGTGGGCTGCAGTCCATGGGGTCGCTACTAGTCGGACACGACTGAGCGACTTCACTTTCACTTTTCACTTTCATGCATTGGAGAAGGACATGGCAACCCACTCCAGTGTTCTTGCCTGGAGAATCCCAGGGACAGGGGAGCCTGGTGAGCTTCCGTCTATGGGGTTGCACAGAGTCGGACACGACTGAAGCGACTTAGCAGCAGCAGCAGCAGCAGCAGACTGAACTCTGCCCTGTACCTCAGTTACTGTCCATTCTGTTCCCCAGTGAGAGCCTTGGCTGACAGGGGACTGGGAAAGGCATGCACGGCTCCAGGGATGCCAACAGAAGGTTTATGTAAAGGCCTGAAGTCCGCCCGCACTACTCTTCAGTGGCTCCACAGTACCCCAAGGGGGCACTTCCTCAACTACCTCCCCTCCAAGTCAAAGGTGGCTTGTAACAATGCCACGAGGAAGGGATCTAAGCAAACATTCTCATGCATTTTTTTCTCCTCATCCAAAATGGGTTATAATAATCATAATGATGATGATACTAATGAAATAGTAGTTCCTGAATTTTGGCAGATATGTACAACAACATTTCAAAACTATTCCTTTCATCAAGAGCTTCCTGCAGACCTATTACGTTTTACATCTCCTTTTGGTAAGTTCTCCTCTAGATGCAAATACGAACCAGAAGAAAACTGGACCAAAGTAGCAGGGAAAGGGAGAACTATGGGGAACTATGGATAATTTAGAAGCCAGGAAGACAGGTGACCTTTATAAGTAGAAAGGAGGCTAGAAGCGGCCTGCCCCACGTGTTTCCCAGTGCTTCCTCTAGTAAGTAGTTAAGGCCAGGACCTAAGGATAGGCTGTACCTCACACAAGGTCACCAGAGCCAAGGATTAAAGCTCTGACAAGTTAGATCTACCAACTTCCACCATACCCTGGCTCTCTTAGCCCTGGGTCAGCTGAGGAAAAGCTCAAACTCTTTGCCATGGCTTAGAAACCCTCCCTGTTTCTAAGAGCTAAACTCCCCTCTATAATCACCCATGCTTGGGGGTTAGGGGGTGGGTAGAAAAGAAGGGCAATCGGTAGGAAAGGGATGAACTCACCGGGTGGTCATGACAATCACCAAGACTTTTTGCTCCCACACCATTAGCCAGAAATCTCGGTAGGTATTCTCCAAAGGGCCTACAATGGAAGAACAAAACAAGGAACATAACCCTGGCAAGCACTTCTTTCCTCCTCAGGCTCTTCTGTTTTTTCCCAGATATTAAGTCCAAAGCACATATGCTGGCTCCCTGCCTTTTTGACTACATCCCTGCTATTCAGGGTGGGGCTTGGGCAAGCAGCACCAGCATCATACGGGAGAGTGTCAGAAATGCACACTCTGCATTTGAACACAATCCCCAGGTAAAGCTGAAGGTAGGCTACCATTTAAGAAGCACTGTTACATAGCCTCTTACAGCCTCATCATCAGGGCCTCAGCTACCACATCCAGCCTGACAGTGTCAACTGTGCACACGTCTCCAGCTGTTTCCACCCCATCTAAGCCTTATCACCAGCTGCCTACCTAACCATTCCCCTTCCATGTGCCAGCATCCGATATCCTCAGACCCTGGATGTCTGCAATCCAGTGTCCTTCAAAGTTTAGCTTTCTCTTTATAGTTTCTCAACTCTGTTAACAGTACTGCATTCTTAAATCATTCAGTTTCAAAAAGTTGGAAATTCCAACTCTGACTCACTCATTTCCTTCATCTCCCAGAAACAACCACCAAGTCCTAGATTATTTTTGCCTTTGGAATTTTTTGATTTTTATCTTTTTGTCTTCCTACCGAAATTCACTGTCACAAGGACTACATCATTTTTTTCCTAAGTTCCTATAATATCATTTTGGTTTACTTTTCTCAAGAGGAATTTCTCTTCTAGTCTATTCTGGATACCTCTGCCAGTTTTGCTTCATCACAATATAGACACACATGTTCACTTCTGCCTTTAATCCTTTGTTCATGCTCTCTGTTTCACCTCTACTGCCACTGACTTTCTATCCATTTTTTCTCCCCCCTTCTAGTTTTTTTGAGATATAGTCAGCATGCAGCACTATGTAAGTTTAAGGTATAGGAAGCATAATGATTTGACTTAAGTATATCATGACATGATTACCACAGAAAGTTTAGCGAACATCCATCATTTCACACAGATACAAAAATTTAAAAAGTTTTTTCCTCATCATGAGAACTCAGGTTTCATTTTAACTTTTAGGTATAACACACAACAGTGTTAGTTATATTTATCATACTGCACATTGCATTCCCAGTACTTATTCGGCCTATACTGAATTTGTACCTTCTGACTGTCTTCATCCAATTTCCCCCTCCCCCAACCCCTGCCCCTGTAACCACAAATACAATCTCTTTTCCTATGAGTTTGTTTGTTTTGAAGTATAACTGGCCTACAACACTATGCCAGTTCCCAGTGCACAAGATGCTGATTCAGTATCCCCATACACTGCAAAGGGATTGCCGTGCCGCCCATTTTCAAGCGCTGCGTGCATGCACGCTAAGCCGCTTCAGTCGCGTCTGACCCTGTGTGACCCTGTGGACCGCAGCCCGCCAGGCTCCTCTGTCCATGGGATTCTCCCGGCAAGAATACTGGAGTGGGCTGCCATGTCCTTCTCCATTCAAGTACTGCCTCTTCCCTAAATCTTTCTTTTAACACCACATTCTTTGTAGGGCTCCCTCGCCACTCAGTTCTCGATGGCACAGCTGGATCAAAACAGCTTCACCATTTGATGTACATGGTCTCACATCAGGCATTTTACTTTGAGAGAGGCAATCATATCTCAGCCAAACATGGTGCTGAGGCAAGGGCCGTGTCATCACTTCCCCTTTTAGAGTCAGAACCTGTCAGGGCTGGGCACTCAGCAGGAACTTTGAAGATGCTTGTCAGCCGATAACTCCCTTTCAGTCAAGTGAGTAATGGCTCAGGATAATTCCTTATACTTTCCAGTGCCTTTCCTGCCTTTACTTTCAGGGAAGCAGGGCAGTGCCACGGGTTGATTTGGTCCTGGAAGTCTGCTAATTTCACTGCCATTTTTGCTAGTGTCTGTTAGGAAGCATTAACATATTATAATACTAGAATTCCCTCTGTGCAGAAGGGGACACTGCCAGAAGCATGTGAAGTCTTGAAAACAAGCTAAATGTTTAAAAAGAGTTAAATTATGGCATACCCCAAATTTTAGCAGTCCATAAAGGTGATACTGTAAGATCTGTATTTTTGCTATGGAAAGGTATTCACAAGATAACCATCAAAAGAAAAAAGAAGTAATGTATAGAAAACGCCTGTTTTGTTAGGTACTTTATATGTCCACATCTATTTGTATGCACAGAATGAGGTTTAGAAGGAGATGCTGCAAAATGCCAGCACTTTCTCTGAGTCTCAGGGTTATAAGTGATTTTCATCTTCCTTTTCCACAATGGACATGGCATTACTATAGCATGCATGTCAAGAAAATAATAAAAACAGCCTTTCCCTACCTCTGACTCTTAGCCTTGTTCGCACCTCACTGTTCTGCATCACAGTAGCTCTCATAGACTTTATTTTCCACATTCAAACCACTGGCAAAGCTGGTGTTGCCACACAGAGCACCTGACAATACCACTCAAGACTCAGGCTGGACAGAGAAGGGTCATAATTTCCTCAGAAGGATAAGAGAGAGATTTAGAAGGGAAAGTTATGCTTCCCCAGATTAGATTCTTTAACAGTAGACATCTCTGAAGAAACAAAGTCAGCAGTTTATGCAGATGTGGGTGAAACAATCCACTAACCTGGCTTGTCTGTTTGAATCAAGCAGACATGTGCTCAAATCCTGGCTCTGCCACTTACTAGCTGTGTGATCCAAGGTCACTTAACCTTTTTGAGCTTCAGTTTGTTCATGGATTTATAAACCTTCCTTGCAGAGTCTCTATAATAATTAGATGGCAATTATATATCTAATATATTTAAAATAGATACTTTCATAAATAACAGTAGAACTATTATGAATAAAAATCAGAATACGGAATATACCCAAGAAGGTTAACCAGATATATCAAACCAACCCATTTTCCAGTCCTAACAGTGCTGATGCCTTCTAAGTGATCAGTGCTTAACTCAAGAAATCTCTCTCATACTTCTGGATGAGTTTCCTCTCCGGGACAGGGCCTTCAGAGCCAGCCTAAAGGATCCAATTCCTGCATAACTAACAACTCTAGGAGTGCATTTGTCGTCTAAACCAGAGAAAGGACCACTCTGAGACCCCTAGAGCCAATCTTTACCCTCCAGAAGCCCACCCATGCCACAGACATCCTCCTCAACAAAGACATCTCCTTACTCTCAGGCAGATCACATCCTATTCTTTACTTGCCAGAAATCTTTCCTGATAGTTCTCTTATTTCTTCCTAAGGTCTTAAAGGACGCTTTCTGGAGGCAGAAGTCTCCACTAAGGGAAAATAAGCCTGTGACCATCAGACCAATTAACAATGTACCAAAAATCCAAAAGCCCTTTTCCTTTTTATTCTCCCTCAATTTCTATTTTGAAAAATTTGAAACCTACAGAAAGCAGGAAAAAAAAAGAAAAACCCACAGCACAATGTATGCATACTTTAGCTTGAAGGCTATCATTTTTAGCTATTATTTTACAAAGCCTTCTCTATATATACACAACACATATTTTCTTTTTTACTATCTAAAAATATGTTTCAGACATTATGACATTTCACTCCTAAATACCTGAACACGTACTGAGAAGAACATTCTCCATAGAACAATATCATTGTCACATTGCAGCAATTACACATTAATACAATAATACTATCTAATATATGGTCTCCAACTGTGCCAATATTTTGTTCTTGAAAATTATTTTTCCAAATTGAGTTATGGATGACACACTGCCTTTGGTTATCAATGTCTTTTTAGTCTCCCTTTAATCGCTGCCCCGCCCCTCCCCGTTTTGTCCCCCATGGCATTAACTTGAAAGAATCTAAGCCAGTTCTCCACCACAATCTGGATTTCTCAGTTCCACAATCTGGATTTCTCAGGTTTGTTTCTCACGATCTGACTGATTCACTTAAAACTGGCAACATACAACAAAGGTTACATTGTGTAGTCCTCATTGTATCAGAATAAGAGGCATATATCTGTTTCTCCATTATTGGTGATACTAAGTGTGATCACTTGGTTAAGGAGGTACTGGCCAGATCTCTTGCTGGCCATACTCCACAATGGTCAAAGGCTCTTAAACCCGTCTGATGGCCTCTCTTATCCTCCTATGTTATGATTTCTTACCACCCTCTTTGAAGGAAACCTGGTATTCTTGAGATGGCAGAGAACAAGTCATTAGTAGTACTAGGGCCTACAAGAGCATTAATAGAAACTCCATCTGAAACCCTCCTAGAGCCCAATACTTCACTGTCAGACTTAGCAAAGACTATCCATGTTAGAGGCCACTGGTGTACTCTGTAATGGTACACAGACCAGAAGTCTCTTTCTATTAAGCCAGCAACACCCATTCACAGGCTGAATTCAATCTCTGGGAAGTCCACTGCCATTCCTTTATGTCCTACTCGACATAAAGACAATCTCACTAGCCAGTCAATTCTGATGTCCATTCCCCTGGGTCTGCAACACTAAGAGTCAATCCAAAAACTTGTAGTAATGCTGTGTGTTCAAATCTCTAGTTTACCTCTATGCAGTGAGTTTCTAGGCACATTTGATAAAGAAACTCTACACCTCTCATCTGCCTTCTTCAAGAACCCTCAATCTTTATGAAAGACCAAGATCTAGAGAAGGAAAAGGCTACCCACTCCAGTATTCTGGCCTAGAGAATTCCATGGACTATACAGTCCATGGGGTTGCACAGAGTCGGACACGACTGAGTGACTTTCACTTTCACAAGATCTAAAGGCTGCAACATCACCTCAAGTTAGCACTTCCTTTAAAAATTATGCTATCCCCCGGTGCAAACAATCACAGGTAGATGATACAAAATCAATGTGTGAATGGCAGATTAACTTACCTTGTGTACCAATGTAAGCATTCTTCTGCTTGTAGCCATCCATGAAACTGGCATTGATGTAATCTGTCTAATGATAAAAAGGAAATATCATTGCAGTTGTGTGGAATATACCAATTGGGTACGAAAATGATGTATTAGGTAAATAAAACTCAAGGTACGGATTTTCTCTTCTCGTCAGGCAGTGAAGAAGTGAAAGGACCATTCAAAACCTCACCTGCACAAATGTTACTGCAACAACTGGATATCCACATGCAGAAAAATCAAGCCTACCCTCTTACATCATACACAAAAACCTAACTCCAGGGAATTCCCTGGCAGTCCAGTGGTCAGAACTCTGAGCTTTCATTGCTGTGGGCTTGGTTCAGTCCCTGGTCAAGGAATTAAGGTTCTGCAGGCCACACAGCACAGCCAAAAAAAAAGAAAACCCTAACTCCAAATGGATTGCAGACCTAATGTAAGAGCTAAAACTATAAAACCCTTAGAAGAAAACATAGTAATAAATGTTTGTGACCTTGGGTTAGGCAAAGTCTTCTTAGATATGACATCAAAAACACAAGCAACAAAAGACAAAAACAGATAAATTGAACTACAATAAAATAGAAAACTTTTGTGCTTCAAAGGACACCATCAAGAAAGTGAAAAAACAACCCACAGAATGCACACATTTTATAAGGCATTTGTAGCTAAACTATATAAAGAATTCTCACAAATAAACAGTAAAAAGACAACTCAATTTTAAAATGGGCAAAGAATCAGAATAGCCATTTCTCCAAGAGAATATACAAATGGACAATGTGTACCTGAAAAGTTGCTCAACATCATTAGTCATCAGAGAAATACAAATCAAATCCACAATGAGGTAACACTTCACACCCACTAGAATGGCTACAGGTAAAAGATAATAACGAATATTGGCAAAGATGTGAAGAAACTGGAATCCTCATACATCACTAGTGGCAATATATAATGCTGCAGTCACTTTAGAAAACAGTCTGACGTTTCCTCAAAAGGTTAAATACTGAGCTATCATATGACCTAGCAATTTTAATCCCTATGGAAATGAAAACACAGACCTACATAAAAAAACTCATATACAAATATTCACAGCAGCATCATTCATAGTAGCCAAAAAAAAAAAGAAACAACTCAATTGTTTATCAGCTAATGGAGTGGATAAATAAAATGTGGTGTAGGGATTTCCCTGGTAGTCCAGTGGTTAAGAATTCACCTGCCAATGTAGGGGACCATGGGTTTGATCCCTGGTCTGGAAAGCTCCCACATGCCATGGGACAACTAAGCCCATGTGCCACAACCACTGAGCCCATGCTCCGCAACAAGAGAAGCTACTGCAATGAGAAGCCTGTGCACTGCAACTAGAGAGCAGCCCCTGCTTGGTGAAACTAGAGAAAGCCTGAGTACAGCAACAAAGACCCAGCACAACCAAAAATGAACAAATGAATAAATAAATATTTTTTAAAATGTGTACACACACACACACACACACACACAATGGAATATTATTCAGCAATAAAAAAGAAATACGGATACATACTACAATATGAATGAACCTTGAAAACGTGCTAAGTGAGAGAAACCAGACATAAAGTGTCATATATAGTATGACTATGTGAGATGTCCACAAAAGGCAAAAAGAGTACACAAACAGTAGATGTGCTTAGGAGAAACGGGGAGTGACTACCAAGGTGAGTTTCTTTTTTAGGTGATGAAAATGTTCTAAAGTTAATTGTGGTGATAGCTGCACAACTCTGAGAATACATTAAAAACCAATGACTTGTACACTTAAAAAGAGTGAACCGGGTGGTGTGTGTATCTCAATAAAGCTGTTATTAAAAAAAAAAAGAATCCCTTAGGACTACAGCACTGCAGCTCAGAACCAAACCCAGAAGGGAGGCAAGCCAAGCAACCTGAGCAGGAACATCCTGTCCACGTGGTGCCACACAAAAGGCAAAGTGTGGCTGGAGAAGGAAGAGAGCTATGCCTCACAGCAGGACCATCGACAGTGGGCCAGACACCCAGGCTCCGTTACGGCCTAAATTAACACAAAGCGAAAGCCACACACCTTCAGAAGAGTCTCAGTGAACAGCTCATGATGCACTCTCTTCTGCGGGCCTTCTCCCATCTCCCAAAGTCCTCCGTCTATTTACATCATTAGCCATCAGGGAAATTAAATAGGCTTAAATTTTTATTGTTTTTATTCTACCTCCTCACAAGATCTCTGTCAACACTATTTAGTCCAAGCTGATAAAAAGCCAAATGGATGCAGCTACAGCCTCAAGTCACTATGTAACTAGTTGAGAGTACCTAGCCGCTAGGATGGATGGATATTAAAAGACAGGAAGGGTTACAGGGCAAAAGTAAAGATGTTTCAACAGGAAACTAGGGAAAACTCATACTCCATTCCATTCTAGAGAGATCAAAAAGACTCCCCATCAACGCTTTCGCCACTGGTTCCAACACTTGGAGGACAGTCTGAACTGTCAGTACCCCCACAGCCACCCTCAGAAAACATCTCTGAGGAATTCCCTGGGTGGTCCAGTGATTAGGACCTAGGGCTTTCACTGATGTGAGCCAGGTTCAATCTCTGATGAGGGAACTAAGATCATGCAAGCTGCATGGCTCAACCACAAAAAGAAAACATCTCCATCTCACGGTCAAACCCGTATTATTTGGATGCGTGTCCATTAGATAGTCAGTCTACCAACTTATCCTCCCTGACTATTTAGTCGAGTTTCCTGCTCTTTTCTTCTCCCACAGCAACTGGTAGTGACCTCATACTAGTAATACTAGTGCTCTACCCTGATTTGGACACCTTCACTAAGCTAATGGAAATATGCAGTGGACCCAGCAAGCTAAAAGTCTCACTCACCCCAACCAGGCTTCTTAATCCAGGCCTCACCCACAGTCAGCCAAAGCCCATCCTCTGTTCTGCCTGGCACACTCAGATGGGACCGTAAAGGGCCCACGTGAGAAGGCATAGAAAAGTACAAATGATTTAGCTGGTACATGTCAATCAACACTATTGTATAAGTAATATATAAGCTGTCATGCTTGGAGTTACCTTCATGCTTTGAAAAGAACTGGTACTTCTTTAAAGGAGACTTATTTCTTCATAACTAAGGATACCAGTTTTTAGCATCTTGTCTCTGAGAGCACTGGGAATTAAACCCAGCAATTTCAGAAGAATCATTAGATATTAAAAACTGAAAATGACCTCAGAGATAAAGTGCAGACTTGGGGGCAAACTGAAACAGCAGGAAAAACCAAAGCAGCACACACATTCTGTTATGGGCCAGGTTCAAGAGAAATATAATTCCAGCTATATATAAATCTGCTGAACAATTCACTAACAAACCTGAATCCTCCACTTACTGTGGAAAAAAGCCTCTACCAATATTTGTAGTGTGGAGAGGGAGTATTAACTCAAGTGATGATCTTCAGATTAATTACATGATGACTAGAACAGTCTCCTGGTACACTGGGGTTCACTCATTCACTCACAGATAATTTACTGAATGTCTGATACATGACAGGCACTGTTCTAGGTCTTGGAGACAGAGCAGTCAACAAGACAGATACACTCAGATATCTCTGACTCTAGAGCCTCAACTCAACTAAGACAAAACTCAGTAATACTGATGAATTTGCCTTCAATCAGGCAGACTCTCAGCTAATACCACTGCAGGAAAACCCTCTGTAAGGATCCTAGACAGGGTTATGAATTCAGTTTATGAATTGAAACAGTAGGGTCAAAGAGATTAAAACCATGATCCCACTGTCCTGATTCATATATCATATATGCCCAAATATAAAGCAATGATTTTCCTAAGAATTATTCTCCAGGAAAAAGAGGAGGGATATAACAAGTCCTTATACTGCATGTGACGTTAAGGGGCACTATTTAAACTCCTTTGCTGTGAACGGGAACCTCAATCAATGCTTTTTTTTGATGTATGTAGAGGTCACCAGACAGAACTGTTGTATCAGAAGGAAAAAAGAAGAAATATAACATCTATTTAATTGCTGACTTCAAAATTTTAAGTTTTGGATGTCACTGTAATCAAGTCATACTAAAGAGGACTTTAAAAAGAAGTAAGTAAATGATTATGCTATAGAGGATGCATGAGATACAGGATGAAAGAAAAGAAAAAACTGTGCTAATGTTATAAATTTTTTCTGATTTAGGATAAATTTTCCAGTGACAATACACTTAAAAAAGGAAATAAAAAGATGTGTTCTGGAAAGCTGTGTTAGATTGACTCAAAAAGTAGCTCAAATAAGGACAAAAATAAAAGGATGTTAAAGATGTATATGAAGAGTCTGAATAATATTTCCACTAAATATCCCTACTAAATATATGTGATTTTTAATATGTACAGATATGACTGAATCAATTAAATAACATAGGCATTTGACCAATTCATCTCTTTTGTGCTTAGTCGCTCAGTCATGTCCAACTCTTTGCGACCCCATGAACTGTAGCCCACAAGCTCCTCTGTCCATAGGGATTCTCCAGGCAACAATACTGAAGTGGGTTGCCATGTCCTCCTCCAGGGGATCTTCCCAACCCAGGGATCGAACACAGGTCTCCCACATTGTAAGCAGATTCTTTACCATCTGAGCCACCAGGGAAGCCCATGCATACACTAGTTGTCTAAAATTTTTGTCAGATCTTCTAGATGGAAAAATCAGAGGTCACTTATAATAAGTCCCCTGGTATTGATGCAATATATACCCTCACACCAGTAAGGTAGATGACATGTCTATGACTTTATAACTAAAGAGTAAAAGGAGAAATAATTTATTGAGTACCTACAGTAATATACCAGACTTTGGGATATCAGCATGTACATAAAGTATTTCATTTAATTTCCACTTAGTACTGTGAGATGGGCATAAAAGGACTTTCATATGGTAACAGACTAGTATGTAGTCTAAAACTCAAACCTTCTCTCTCTGGCTTAGAGTTCATGTTCTTTCTACTACAGTATTAGTAAGCTTCACTTTGGAAGAGGCTTACATTTCCCCTAGTGCTTCTGAAAGACATTTATCTTTCTACCTGAGTGTGGCCGCTTCGTTTCGTCAGCTTCACTCTAGTTTGGTCCAGGCAGGGTACATCCCCATAGCGGTTCTTCTCTAGGTTTCCTGGAGACCTGAAAGAGAGGAAACAAACTGAAATAAAGAAACAACTACAAGAGCTGAAAATGGATGACAACCAGAGTGGAACTGAGGGTAAGGAGGGAGGCTGCTATTTGCCATTCATTACTTTTTTCCTTTGGTATTATTTGATTCTGAAAAAGTCATCTGCATATATATTGATTAAAAGCAAAAAAAAATTTACAAAGACCACCCACATAAAGTAATACTCTATATTATTTATGCATATGAATGTATACGTAAGAGTATAAACATAATGATCTGGAAGGAAAGATACCACATTCATACTAGTGACTGCTTCTGAGGAGTGAGAATTGATGGTGACGATTAGAAGGGATTTCAACTTTACAATTAACTCATATAAAAACATGAAGCAAATACAACAAAATACTAAAAACTGCCAGTTATTAATTCTTGGTGGTTAAAAAATAGTTGTTAGTCACGTTATACTCTTAGGGGCATCTTCCCACACAAATAAACCCAGCTGATATTTTACAAAGTTCCAAGAACAATTCAACAGAAGAAGGAATACGCTTTCCGACCAATGGTGCTAGAGCAATTAGATATCTATAGGGAAAAAATCTGAACACCAAACTAAGCCTTACATAAAAAATTAATTCAAAATGGACCACAGATTTAAATTAAATGTAAAACATAAACTATAAAAATTTTAGGGAAAAAAGTAGAAAAATCTTTGGATTCTAAGGCGAAGCAATGTGTTCTTAGGCTTGACATCAAGAGTATGATCCATAGAGGAAAAAATGATTAAAGAACTTCACCAAAATAAACTTCTGCTTCACAAGAGAACCAGAAAAGAAAAAAAGAAAGAAAAGCTACAGACTGGAAGAAAATATTTTCAAACTATGCATCCAACAAAGAACCAGTACCTAGAACATAAAGAACTCTCAAGTATCAAGAGTTTAAAAAAAAAATCCAAATAGAAAATGGGCAAAAGACATTTTTACAAAGAGGATATATTGATGGCAAATAAGTACATGAAAAAATGTTCAATAACATAGCTAGTAGAAAAATGTAAATTAAGACCACAATTTTAATTGTAACTTAGAGGTATCATTACATACCTATCAGAACAGCCAAAAAAAAAAAGTGACAACACTGAACACTGGTGAGGATGCAAAGAAAACGGACCATTCTGGGACTTCCCTGGTAGTCCAGTGGTTAAGACTCCGTGCTCCCAATGCAGGGGGCCCGGGTTTGGTCCCTGGTCGGGGAACTGAAGCCCACATGCTGCAACTAAGAATCCCATATGCCACAATGAAGGTCAGAGACCCAGCAGAGTCAAATAAAGAAATAATACATATTTTAAGAAAAGAAACAGCCCATTCATATATTGCTGGGGGGAATGCAGAAGAATATAGCCACTCTGGAAAATAGCTGGATAGTTTTTCATAAAACTAACACTTAGTTAACATATAACCTAGCAGTTCCACCCTTAGCCATTTATCCCAGAGAAACAGAAACTTATTTTTACACAAAACCTAGACATGAATATTCACAGCAGCTTTACTCATAATAGCTAGAAACTGGAAACAACCCAGATGTCCTTCGACAAGTAAGTGGCTAATTGGTTAACAGTTTACACTGTGGTTCAATCATATCATGGAATATTATTCAGCAATAAAAAGGAACAAATTGGATACAAATAACAACTTGGGTGAAACTCCAGAGAATTATACTGAGTGAAAAAAAGCAATTCCAAAAGTCTATATACAGTATGATTCCATCTATATAATAACATTCTTGAAATGACAAAATTATAGTAATGGAAAATTGATTAGTAGTTACAGGGGTTAGGGATGGGGAGGGATAAAATGGAAAGGTATGTGGTTATGGAATTCTGTATTTTGACTGTGGTTCTGTATACACAAACCTACCTGAGTGATAAAAATTGCAAAGAACTAAATACACAAACACACAAACAAAAACTGGGGAAATCTCAATAAGATTGGTGGACCTGCAATGTGGGAGACCTGGGTTTGATCCTTGGGTTGGGAAGATCTCCTGGAGAAGGGAACAGCTACCCACTCCAGTATTCTGGCCTGGAGAATTCCACGGACTGTATAGTCCATGGGGCTGTAAAGAGTCAGACACGACTGAGCAACTTTCACTTACTTACTTATCAATATCCCAGTTGTGATACTATACAAAGCTTCTGGAAGATGTTACAATGGGATAGCTGTGGAAAGGGTATACATGATCTTTGAATCTACAATTTTCTCATAATAAAAATTAAATTTTTATTTATTAAAAAAAAATCCTTTGAAATAATGATGTAGAGGGAAAAAAAGGTAAAGTCTCACAGTCTATGGGCATCCTGGACCGCAGTGAATACCTACTTCTTAAACTAGAATTCCAAGGAAAACAGTTTGTTCTGTGTAAGTAGTCCTACTGGAACTGAGTGTAAGACACAGGCCTGAAGATGTTGAGGATTCTGGTTTCTAGCTCCTGAAGTAGGATGTTTTCATTCATTCAGTAAATAAAGAGGCAAGATTGGGAATCCTTCCATAAGATTGGGATATATTCTCTGATTATAACATGATAGCTGACTTGGATGATGCAAAGAGGATAATCCAAACGTACTTTTTTAACGTGGTGAAGGAGAACCATGGTAGAAATGACACCTTAAGGACCCCTCAGCAGAAGCACCAGAGCAAAGTCAGGAATTCCCAGAACAAGGGTGCACCCTCTGCTCTGGCTGGGAAAAGGACTGGACACATATAGGGGTCTAGAACTGGTAGGAAAGAACACTCTCCCCACATGATACATGCTCTGCTTTCTCTCTCTTTTTTTTCCCTTATTTTTCTTTGGATTCTTGTTTTATTGATTTTTTTTTTTTCTCAATTGCTTCTTCTCTCCTACCTTCCTTATGTTTCCTAATTTATTATTTTTCTCTTTCTTTTTCCTTCTCTTTCTTTCCTCACTCTTTGCATACCTTTTTTACAGCACACTGACTAAGCTTAAAGAACACTCTCCCCACATGATACATGCTCTTTCTCTCTCTTTTTTTTCCCTTATTTTTCTTTGGATTCTTGTTTTATTGATTTTTTTTTTTCTCAATTGCTTCTTCTCTCCTACCTTCCTTATGTTTCCTAACTTATTATTTTTCTCTTTCTTTTTCCTTCTCTTTCTTTCCTCACTCTTTGCATACCTTTTTTACAGCACACTGACTAAGCTGGAGAGGAATTACAAGGGGAGAGAGGTACTCACAGATTCCTAAAACATTTAAGCTATAAAATAATCAGTGGATATCAGCAAGTCTAACATAAAATATTACAAACAGGAAAACTGAGGTATAAAGTAGGGAAATAACTTGGGTAAGTCACAGAGGATATTTTTGGCTAAGCTGGAACTTGAGCCTGAGACCCACTGGAGACAGCTTCTTTAATTTTCAACAAACAGATCTCAAAACTTGGAGGAAAAGAAGTTTTTGCTGCAGCCAATGAAAACATGTTAAGATAAATGGCAGCAGTGAGAGAAATGATCAGTGCTCTACTGCCAACAACAGTTATCAAGTAGTTACAAACCAGTTACAGAATTTAGGTAGAAGGAAAATCCCACAGGCTAAATTCCTAAGAGGCAACTCTTCTGTCTTACTGACTGTGGGTTATTTAAAATGGACCAGTACTCCTCCTCAGAAAGTAATGTAACACTTTAAATGCTCTAGGCAGAAGCTGCCCAAAAGCAAGGACCAGAGATCACACTTAGAACAAGAATCAACAGCCTACCTTTTGGGCCTCTACTTTTTTTTTTTTCCCCTAAAAGCACTTGCATATCAGGAACACATCAAAAAAATGCATCCTTTAGTACACAGTTTCTCTATTGTAACCAAAGACCTTCAGAAACTTCACAGCGTATGCTATCGGCAACAAGCGCCAACTGGTGCCTTTCTGGATGAGAGAAGCCATGATCTAAGTGAAAGTGGTGCTCCTTAACCTAAGGAAGAGCCTCTCTTAAGGATGTGAAGTGTGGAAGGTGTACCAACACGCATCACAAGCATCTTGGAAAGTGATCACTGGCCCAAACCTTCCCAACTTACATGGAACAGTGGAAGGTACCAACTGGGTTCTCACGACGGATGTCTTCATACTCCTCGTATATCCCCCGCTTCTGCCTGGTGCTAACATAGTCCATCAACTCCTGGATGGTCATGGCTTGGGGGTCTGGGACATGCACTGAGTCCCAGTCTAAGGCTGGAGGGAGGGAGAACAGGATGATCTCATCGAAGGGATCTGGGTGGCCATTCATCTGGGATAAAAACTGGAAATTCCAAGTGGCAAGGTCAATTTTGACATATCCACCCAGGTTTTCCGGGAGGCACTCTCTGGGCAGGTGCTGGGTGACCTCAGACGTCTTCAATATCTGAATCTGGAAAGTAAGAGAGAACTACGTGAGTCTGTGGGGAGGGAGGGGCATACAGACAGTGAAGGTAAAGAACCAAAGTACTTCAGAGAATGAGATGAGATTGGCTTGAAACACGTGGTATACTTAGAAAAGACGTAAATGCAATTTCATCTGTTTAACATTGAAATCTTAGGAATTTCCCAGGAAAGGTTTGATTTTCCACTATGTATATCAAATTCATTCCTGGAATTAGAGGCCCTGTTATAAACATAAAGGAAGGTATAGAGAACCAAGGCTTTATACTATATACAAGGCTTTTCACTTCCATCTCATGTGGGTCCCGGCCTTTTTGACTACTAAGAATGCATAGAAAGTGGTTGTTTTTGTCAACCTCATACTAAGGTAACCAATTCTAAGTCTGTTAGCTTGTCCTTTACTCGTAGCTTGGTATGGATGTTCTCAAAAATAGATTTCTAAATGAAAACAAGACAAGACCAGCCACCCAGAGGCAGGGAAGACCAAGAAAAATGCTAGAGAACTAACTATAATACTCAATTCCTCTCTTTGCTGCTATAGTGGACACAGCCATATTGGACCAAATTAGCCTAGTTGGTTCCTTTTGAAATCTGTGTGGAATGGGATGTTTGCCTTGCTTGCTGCTGCTTCTTCCTGGAATGCCGTCTTTTTCCCTATGGCCTCTTCAAGGACCAGCTTATGGCTCAACTCTTTTGTGAAGCCTTCCCTGACTGTCTGAGGCAATATTCTCCCCTGTGTTCCCGTTGAGCCACAGTTCTCTGAACATGTCTTGTCCCCTTTCACAACCATGAGCTCCACAGGAGTAAGGGCTATGGCACTCAAGTTTTAATTCCCAAGGCTCAGAAGCTGGAGTGTAAAGGTGCTCAATATATTTTGAGCTTATACATGCATGTATATACACTTGTATAAAATGCAAGTGTTAAGAACTCACCCAAGGAGTCCTCTCAAAGAGTCACCTGGGAAAGTACCTCTCCTACTCTGGGGTCACTAAGTCCCTAAGCTTCTACAAAACCAAATGTCTTTAGTTTTTTCCCTCCAACCCAAGTTGCCTCAGCTACAAAGATCTGTATGGTTAGTATTCATATAATCTCATAGAAAAAAAAAATCCTCTGATAACATTTTACATTATTATCTTATTCTAGTCTATCAATGTTTCCTATACCCTTTCTCTTAAGGGTGAGAAATGAATGAGTGAATGACTAAAACCATAATCTTTGTGTCATGGAATATTCGGGGAATGATAATAGAATTAAGATGATGTTAGACAACACTTTTGAAGTTAGGAAGCAACAAACTGCTTTAAGAGAAAATGCCAGGAGTAAAAAAGAGTCTGAGATTCTCCTTTACCACCCTGGTGGTCAAAGGGACTGAGTGATACTTCCAGTTGAACAAAATCAAATACCAGCTCAACTGATGTAATTATATTAGAAGCTGTACAAATCTAAATTTGGGAAGTGGTAGCTATCTCTAAGTTACTCATGGGACACATTTCTTCGATATTAGCTGCATCCAAGGTACTATATAGAGGGAAAGTGCCCAAATTATGTCCAGGTCCAAACCTCAAGGAACTTGTAGTACAGTCAAAAAGGCAGCTTGTACTGAGCTGAGTAAAGAATAAAGCAGAAAATGTAAGTGAACACAATAACAGAAGCAGGAAGAGAGACAAGTCAGGAAGGCTTTTGAAGGCAGAGAATTAACTGGTAAGTTTCAACAGCAGAGGTGGAACTGTACCTATCCCACCTCCAAATAATAAAGTTAGCTTGCCTTACCCTCTCCCGAACTTTATCCTTCAGAAGGAGGCTGATAATGGAATAGGGCACTCGAAACCATATGGGTGCTCCCACAATCAGCACTTTCTTCAAACGAGCTGGAAAAGCTCCCTGTGGAGAGCACAGGTGTGTTAGTCACTCAGTCGTGTCTGACTCTTTGTGACCCTATGGACTGCAGCCTGCCAGGCTCCTCTGTCCATAGAATTCTCTCAGCAAAAATACTGGAGTGGGTTGCCATTCCCTTCTCCAGGGGATCTTCCTGACCCAGGGATCAAACCCGGGTCTCCTGCATTGCAGGCAGATTCTTTACCATCTGAGCCACCAGGGAAGCCCTGTGGAGACACATACAAGGACTTAAATACACCAGTTAGGGCACCTTAACAGTGCCTAGTGGGACTGTTGATTGTTTAAATCCAAAATTTAGGTTTTCTGCTCTTTTCCCCATTCTTACCCAGCAGGGGGAGTCTACAGCCTAATTCAGATTCCACTTGGTGACTAGAGAAAAAGGAGTTAAAAAGAAAGAAATGAAAGCAACCTAAAAGTCCATCAACAGAGGAATGGATAAAGATGTGGTACGTGTATACAATGGAATATTACTCAGCCATTAAAAAGAACAAAATAATGCCATTTGCAGCAACATGGATGGACCAAGAGATTCTCATACTGAGTGAAGTCAGACACAAAGGCAAATATATCACTTATATGTGGAATCTTAAAAAGAAAAAAAGGGTACAAATGAACTTATTCACAAAACAGAAGTAGAGCCATGGATATAGAAAACAAACTTATGGTTACTAGGGGATAAGGGTTGGGGAGGGATAAATTGGGAGATTGGGACTGACATAAACACAATACTATATATAAAACATGTAACTGATTCACGTTGCTGTACACCTGAAACTAACACAGCATTATGAATCAACTACAGTTCAATAAAGTTTAAAAAAAGAAATTAAAAGCTGATTTACCGTTCAAAGTAATCATATTATGGAGACATAGATGGGGGCAAAAGTTCAGCCTGGGACACCTAAGAATTATAGGTGAGTATGCTGGAATCCACACACTGAAATGCATGGGCTTTGAGTTATTTGATCTGGATCCACTTAATGCCAGAGAGCGACTTCAGAACTTTTGGTTACATTAGTAAGTAAGATATACCCTAAAGATTCTCAAGTCTCCCTGCAGATCTGAAAGAGGAATCTCAAAGGGAACAGATGAGTATCTCCTTACCTTTTTTTCCTGTGATTATATTCCCTTGATCAAGTGAGTTCTCTAGGATTTTTATTGTCAGTACAACACCACATTCTCAAAGAAACTCTTATTTGTGAAACAAATAAAATTAAAAAGTAGTAATACTATGTTCCTGTCCATATAAGCTTTACAGATCAAAACTACTCTGACTTTTCTTGTCAGCATACATGTATGCATCCTTACGTTTTAATTATTAAAACTTTAAGGAACAATTAGATCACAAATAAAATGAACATGAAACATTTCTCATAATCTTTCCTTTATATTGATATCTGTGTGTTTACAATCATTTTCTACTCATCTCTTCATCTATTTATATATTCATTCATTGTGTCAATCAATATGATCTCATGGGCATGAGGACAAATGAGGTCTAAAAGAAAGGAGACACCCTGATCTGCACAAGGCATAAGAATTAAGAATTATTTCTTTTTAAGCCACAGCTCTTTGTTTCATTTAGTTTCTCAGCACTCCAATCCTGCTCATAGGCAGGGATAATGAGTAATACTGTCCTTCTACTGGGAAGAAATTATTCCCAGTTATATAATAGTATTTTAAAGTACTGTAATAGCATTTTAAAATATGAAAGATAAAATATAAGAAAATCAACCACCCTATAAATAATAATCACCATAAAAGTATAATGGTAAAAAGCCTCTGGTTTATAATAGTATTTGTACACAAAAGCACCATCTCTCTCCCTGTATGATAATGGTCTTATAAAAAAGATGATTTATCCCTGGAGTTTACTCTGTTTATACATATATATATGCACATTTTTTAGCCTAAGAATATACATCAAAAGAAACGTGTAAGACACGAAGTTTTTAACTTTTACTGAAAGACATAACAAAAGACTTTTAAAAATCCATAAAACAAAGCATTCCTGGATAGGCAAAGATGAGGCTGTAAAGTCAATTCTCCTTAAGTTAATTCATTATATCCAAATTAAATCCCAAAGTGTCTTATCTACCAGAACTTGACTGAATGACTCTAATGTTCATCTAATCAAAGGATGATGACTTTTTAAAAGCATTTTCTCAACAGGTTTATAATTTTGAAAAAGTGATTACCTCTGTGGAATGGCACTGGGCTGTGTGAAGGAGGGGTTAGAGACTTTTCCTTGAATTACCTTTTTTGTTTGTTTTTATAATTTAAAAAAAGTTTGTTTTTAGAATGCATGTTATATACCAGTAAAAATTTAAATAAAAGCACACAAAAGTGCATGTAAAAGAATAAAAGTGTAAAAATAGTCAAAACAATTTTTAGAAATAAAAGAATACAGGGAAGCTTATCCTATAAAATGTTAAACTTCATTATAAGGCTACAATAAATTTAAAAAGTGAATATGTTGGTCTGGATGCCTTGATCAATAGAACAAGGAGTTCAGAAATAGACACACTTACCATATGGAAATTTAGTATAAGATAAAGGTGTTACGCAAAGTAAGTAGGGAAAAAAGTGTATTAGTTAACAAATATCACCAAGACAGCTATTTAAAAACAAATTATTTTGTCCATAATATTATGTACTATGCATATTATTAAATGTAAAATATGTAATACAATATATTAAAACTATAATGAAAAATTGAGAAAACATAGTACTATGACTATATATAAGCAGAAAAAAATTTTTAAAGAAATACTGATGTTAAACATGAAAATAAGTTAAAGTTCATCAGTAATAAAAAAATACCAAATAAAGACATGAATATGATTAAAATCCAAATAATAAATGATGATGAGAATCTAGCAAACAAGGATGTTGATGGGAGTATAAATCTGAACTAAGGTTTTAGAGGACTATTTGGCAATATTTATCAAATTTTAAATGTGCCTACATTTTGACCATAAATATCTGCTTACATACATTTATCCTGAGGAAATAATTGACCAAATATACAAAAATAAATGTAAAACGATGTTCACTTAAGCCTTTGTAACAACACAAAAAAACAGAATAAACGTCATTTTTTCTGCTTGGTATATCAACAACAGGAACACTTTTTGTAAGGGACTTCTCTGGTGTTCCCAGTGGTTAAGAATCTGCCTGACAATGCAAGCGGTGCTGCTAGGTCACTTCAGTCGGGTCTAACTCTTTGCAACCCCATGGACTGTAGTCCACCAGGCTCCTCTATCCATGAGATTCTCCAGGCAAGAATACTGGAGTGGGTTGCCATGCCCTCGTCCAGAGGATCTTGCCAACCCAGGGATTGAACTGATGTCTCATTATGTCTCCTACATTAGCAGCTGGGTTCTTTACCACTAGCGCCACCTGGGAAGGCAGCCAATGAAGGGGGACATGGGTTCAATCCCTGGTCCGGGAAGACCCCACATTCTGGGGAGCAGTTAAGCCTAGATGTCACAACTAGTGAGCCTGTGTGCCGCAAATACTGAAGCCCCCCCAGGCCCTAGAGCCTGCGCTCGCAACAAGAGAAGTCACAGCAATGAGAAGCCCACACACCACAACAAGGAGTAGCCCCCAGTTGCTGCAACTAGAGAAAGCCCACGCAGCAATGAAGACCCAGCACAGAAAAAAAACAAAAACTGTGCAGCGATTTTAAAAAGTGAGGCAAAAAATGAGCTAAGAGCTGTATGTATTGACATATAAAGATGACAAAGATACACTGTTAAGTAAAAAAATGACAGATTACAACTGCTGAATATAACATGCCATACTTGTAAAGAAAAATGATTATCCTCATCCCATATGTATGCATACCTATATACACATGTACACATTTTAAAAGCCTGAAGCTTGGACATACATACCCTAAGTTCTTTATACTGATAATTTTCAAGGGGTGGAATTATAAGTAATAGCTCTGTACTTATTGGAGAAGGAAATGGCACCCCACTCCCATACTCTTGCCTGGAAAATCCCATGGACGGAGGAGCCTGGTGGGCTGCAGTCCATGGCGTCGCTGGGAGTTAGACATGACTGAGTGACTTCACTTTCGCTTTTCACTTTCATGCATTGGAGAAGGAAATGGCAACCCACTCCAGTGTTCCTGCCCGGAGAATCTCAGGGACAGGGGAGCCTGTCTATGGGGGTCACACAGAGTCGGACACGACTGAAGCGACTTAGCAGCAGCAGCAGCTATACTTATTAGTTGTATTACCTCCAGCAAGTTCTTGTATTTTCTAGGCCTAAGTTTCTAGATCTATAAAATGGGTACAATAATAGTAATAGCCATCACAACTCACAGGAATGATATCAGGATTAATTGAGGATTAATGATATCAGGATTAATTAATTTAAAGCATGAAGTTAGAACTGTATTCAAAACATTCAGTGTTAACAAATATTACTTTATAAGTGTCAGCATTAATAAAATTTCTGAAAATTAATGTACTTTTAGTCATGTATTTCTCTTTTTTTTTAAACTCATTTATTTATTTTTATTTTCAGCTGCACTTGATCTTCTCTGCTGCAGCATGTGGGCTTTCTCTAGTTGCAGCAAGTAGGGGCTACTCTCTAGTTGTGGTGCGCGGGATCTAGAGCGCTGACTCAGTACTCGCAGTGCACGGGTTTAGTTTCCCCACAGCATGTGGAATCCTCCTGAACCAGGGATCGAACCTGTGTCCCCTGCATTGGTCGGCAGACTCTTAACCACTAGACCACCAGGGAAGTCCCAGTCATGTATTTCATAATCAGGAAAATAAACATTTATTCTTCAGGCTAGACAAATTCCACATTGTCTAGTAAAGGTAAATTTCACACTGCTTGGTTTAAATGGTTCATCTAAAACAACAGTTAAGAATCCATATGATGGCAACTAAAATAGGTTGCTGCTGCTACTGCTGCTAAGTCGCTTCAGTCGTGTCCGACTCTGTGCGACCCCATAGACAGGAGCCCAACAGGCTCCCCCGTCCCTGGGATTCTCCAGGCAAGAACACTGGAGTGGGTTGCCATTTCCTTCTCCATTGTGTGAAAGCAAAAAGTGAAAGTGAAGTCGCTCAGTCGCATCCGACTTCTAGCGACCCCATGGGCTGTAGCCTACCAGGCTCCTCCATCCATGGGATTTTCTAGGCAAGAGTACTGGAGTGGCTTGCTATTGCCTTCTCCGTAAAATAGGTTATGACAATCTAAAATTTAAAACAAGGATTATTCCTAAGAAAGTTACCAAGATGGGGAAAATTTATTCAGAGCAACTTAGGAAGTCAAAGATTATGTATACTTTTATTCTAGTGTCGTATTTTCATCCAAATCCTCACCACAGTAACTATTGGAAATTAATTCACACTGAATAGAAATCTAAAGTGTCAGACCATGCATTAAAGATAAACTTCTATTTATAACTTTCATAAGAATGAGGATGGTAGGGGACTGCATTTAAAATTTTACCTATTCCCAATGATGGAGCAACAAGTCACTAAAGAGAACATATAGATACATAGATTTTAAGGCAACCAAACTTTTATTTCATTCTGTTTGAATTTATATAACAAAACATCTACAGTATTTTCATTATTTTGCAGCAAATAAAGGAGGACATACAAACAGCAAAAGAACATTTGAAGAAAAAGATATCATGTTTTCAAGGAGTTCAAACAACAAAAAAAGGATACTAATATTTTAAAATTCTATATTCAAAAAAGGAGAAAAATTATAGAATGCAGTACTGGGATAGTTAAAGGAAACAGATAATCTTATTTGTTGGTGGCAATGTATATTTCTTTTCCACTTTTATCGAGGGTAACCTAGTGATGTATAAGAGAGACACAAGAATATTTATAATCTTTAGCCAAATAATCCAACTCTCAGAAATATCTTCTTAAAATAATTTAAGAGAAAGAGAGAAAATAATCATAATAGTATTATTTAAACCTGAAAACAATCTGAATAATACAGAAAGATGGTTAGACAGTTAAATTGTCTATGATATATTAACTTACCAAGTTATTGTGACTCTGTTAAAACTGGTAAGTAAAAGGCCTATGTTGTGGAAAGGAGAGGCTATTTAGTATGCAAAACTGGAAAAAAAAATAGCTATCCATACGGAAAAAAAATCAGATTCCTACATCTTATACACTCGAAAATCAACTCCAGATGGATTAAGGTCTTAAATGACAAAAACAAAATTTTAAACTTTTAAAAGAAAATAGCTCCTCAAAAAATTAAATGTAGAATCACCATATGATCTAACAATTCCACGTGTAGGCATACACACCAAAGAATTGAAAGCAAGGACTCAAACAGATGCTGTAACACCAATGTCCACAGCAGCATCATTCACAATAGCCAAAACATGGAAACAACCCAACTGTCCTTTGACAGATGAATGGATTAATAACACAAGGTATATACATATGATAGAATATTATTCAGCCTCAAGAAAGAATGAAATTATGATACATGCTACAATATGGATGAATCTTAAAAATATTAAGCTAAGTGAAATAAAACAGACACAAAGGGCAAATATTGCATGATTCCATTTACATGAGGATCTAGAATAGGCAAATTCATCAAGACAGAAAGTAGAAGAGAGGTTACCGGGGACTGTGGGGTAGAGAGGGGATATACTGCTTAATGAACACCGAGTTTCTGTGTGGGATGATGAACAGTTTTGAAAATGGATAGTGGTAATGGGTTACATTGTGAATGTACTTAATGCTACTGAACTGTACACTCAAAATTGTTAACAACAGTAACCACAAGATTGTGTATAAGTGTATATTTTATCACAATAAAAAATTAATTAAAAAATTAATACACATGGTGGAATCAGTGGTAGAGCAGTAAAAAATAAATATTTAATATTATTTTTCTGACTTTGGAATAGGGAAGGACTTATGATGCAAAATGTATTAAGCAGAAATTAAACACAGACACATTTAACCATATTAAAATGAAGAACTTTTGTTAGTCAAAAGGACTCTACAAAAAGTGAAAAAGCAAGCTATAAACTGAGTATATGTGTATATGTGTATGTATGTATATAGATGTGGATGTATGTATATACATACAAGTATGTGTGTGTGTTAGTTGCTCAGTCGTATCTGTCACTTTGCGACCCCATGGCCTGTGGCCCACCAGGCGCCTCTATCCATGAGATTCTCCAGGCAAGAATACTGGAGTGGGTTGCCATCCCCTCATCCAGGGGATGTTTCTGACCCAGGGGTTAAACCGGGTATCCTGCATTGCAGACAGATTCTTTACCCTCTGAGCTACCAGGGAAGCCTGACATACACACAAAGAGCTTAGTACTAATACATAAACAACTAAATAAATGGATGATAGGAAAATGGGTAAAAGTCATAAATAGGCACTGTGCAGAAGAAAACATAAATGGCCAATAAATATATGAAGAGATACTTAATCTCACTAATAAAAGAGATTTTGAGTTATATCTCAAGATACCATTTTATACCTGTTGATTGGGAAAAAATAAGTATGACATCATCATGTATTGGAGAGGATGTGGAAAATTTACACATGGCAGGCAGGCACAACCATTTTGGAAAACAATTAAACACTATCTTATAAAACTGAATCTCCCCAGGCCTTATGACCCAGTAACTCTACTCCTAAATGTATACTCTAGAACATTTTCAGTGGGGGTGGTATTACCCCCAGAGGGTGAAATTAGTTCTGAGAAGACTGGGAATGGGAAAAATGGTCCAAACATACATGTTCTTTTTGCACATAAAGCACAGATATACATTCTGCCTTAGAGATATTCTTCCACACACACACACCAGAAGATATGTATAAGAATGTTCACAGCAGCACTGTTCATAATATTAATAGCAAAAATCAGAAAACCACCCAAGGAGCCATCAATAGAAGTGGATAAACAAAATGGTATATTCACCAATGGATGAGGAATTAAAAGGCATGAATCCTTCAACCATCAATTAGAAAGGAATGAATGTCAGCTACAAACCACACTAGCAATTTTAGCAACACAGTGATGAGTGTAAAAATGAAAGTCCCAGTGAACAACAGGCAGTATAATATTCTCTTTATATAATTTCTGCTGTGAAGCTGTAGTAATAAATGAACATTTTTAAACATCCAGTTCCACAGTACTCCCAAGTGAGATGCCAGAACAAAGAGACTCCTGGGTGAATGATTCTCCCACTGCAGGTTGTCATGCAGCGGGTCCTGAAATCAATTTAGTAAGTCATGACTAACGCTTTAAAAATATGACTATACAGAGTAAAGGTAAAGTTTGTTATGAAACATTTTAAATTGTGTTTTATAAATATGTATACAAAGATCTACACACCTATATCCTTGGATTCTGAAATCTAAACATCTCTGAAACCACTGGTTTCTATTGTTAGTTTGGTGCAAAAATCCATCCAACAGCAAACTCTGACCTGAAATTTCATAGGTTATTTATAACCTTTGTTCTTCTCCACTCATTATGAATAACACATTTCACTGCAGAAATACTTGATACTAGAGTGACATACATACCACATTGTCTTTTAAAGTTCAAAATATTAAATAACACCTCTGGACCTAAGAGTTTGAGATAAGAGAATAAGAAACTATCTCTATATATAACTTTATATGTATGTGTAGAGTTAGTGTACATATACTTTTGTGAACTAAATTGCAATGGAAAACATGGTTCTGACTAGACTAAGACAAAAAGTCTGAAAATCACTGGCTAGGTTACATTTTTCACAGACAATGACCATCTCTAGGCTTCATTAATTTTTATTCTATAAAACTCTGAGAAAGAGACATCCCACCTTTACAACTCATTGTCCCTGTGCATTTTAATTCCTCCCACTTTACTTTTAAGACTGTTTCTTATTCTGAGGAAGCAAATATTGGTCACCATTTACAGGTGACCTTGACATTGAACATAATTCTAAAGTTTACATCATTCCTAAATCTCACAAAGAATAAAAAAAAGTAACCACTGAAGGAGGGTTGAAAGGGTCCTCTCACAGCCCTTCCTTACCTTTAGCAAGTTTAGGACTTTCTTGCCAAGATCCAGCTCAAAGTTGGTATAATTAGAACCGCACATGTCATAGATAAACACCAGTCCATTCCTTTGAGTTTCAAAGCTGTAAACCAATCATTGAACAAAAATATTTATAAGTAATAAGATGGATGAGGCAGATTGAAAACCTGGCTCAAAAACAGAGAACACAGAGAGTGTGGGACACATATGGGACCGAAATAACTGCCTTCCCTGAACACCGACCTTACAAAGAATTTATAATAAGAAATACATATTTGGACTTTGACCCTGTTTCCTGGCAGAATTCCTAAAACTTGGAATTTCCTAGGAAAGCAAGGAAGGTATCCATTGCTATATTAATGAGGTGACCCTTGGAATGCTCTTAGGACACATAAGGATGGGGGCTGTTTGCCAGAGGAACCAACCACGTGATTAGAAAGGGCAGGAACTTCTAGCCCCACCCTCCCGCACCCAGGAAGAGGACTGGCGCTGGAGACTGAGCTCAGTCACCAACGGCCGATGATTTAGTCAATCAGGCCTTGCAACGAATGAAGCCTCCATAAAATGCCAAAAGGATATGATTTTGGAGAATTTCCAGGTTGATGAACACATGAACACATGCAGATGAACACATGTAGCCCTCTCAGAGAGGGCACGGAAGCTCCATGCCCCTTCCCCACACCTTTACCTCTATGCATCTCCTCCATCTAGGGGCTTCCCTGGTGGCTCAGATAGTAAAGCATCTGCCTGCAATGCAGGAGACCCAGGTTCGATCCCTGGGTTGGGAAGATCCCCTGGAGAAGGAAATGGCAACCCACTCCAGTACTCTTGCCTGAAGAATTCCAAGGACAGAGGAGCCTGGTAGGCTATAGCCCATGGGGTCGCAAAGAGTCAGACATGACTGAGCTACTTCCTCTCAGAGAGGGCATGGAAGCTCCATGCCCCTTTCCCCATACCTTTCCCTCTATGCATCTCTTCCATTTGGCTCTTCCTAAATTATACCCTCTTAAACTGGTAACATATTAAGTACAATGTTTGAGTTCTATAAACTGCTCCAGCAAATTAACCACACCCAAGGAGGGGGCACTGGACCCTTTGATCTATGATCAGAAGCAGAGATGACAACCTGGACTTGCCACTGGTGTCTGAAGGGACAGTCTTTTAGGACTGAACCCTTAACTTGTGTAATCTGAGGCTATCTCCAGGTATACAGTGTCAGAGTCGAGCTGAACTGCCAAATGCCCAGTTCGTGGGGGAGAACTGCTTGATACTATGGAGGAAAAACCCCACATGTTTGAAAGTGAATTGTACTTATTGATGCATATTTATCCAGATTCATCAAGTACCAAACTCACAGTCTGAGAATGTTCCAGAGCATCTAGGTTATCAAAATTTGAACTGTTTTCTCCTTTATCTCTGAATCTGACTATCCAAATTCTGTACCATACTATGTTTAACTAAAAAAGTTTCCTCTTCCATGAAGGTCTCCCTGGTAATTGTCACCAAATGTACTACCATCGTTCGCACCCCTCGAAGCCCCACAAATCTTTCTGTGGATTTTTCTAGTGTCTCTTAATGTACTCCAATTTTGTGTAGCAATCTCATTCTCTTCTAGAGGGCAAAAACATGTTTTGTTCACCTCATTACCCTCCACAGTCCACAGCACAGCCCTTGCAAATATCGTGAATGGTCACAGAATTGTAATTCAGTGGGCTCAAAGCCCATCACTAAGAAAACACTGTGGGCCTATGAAAAACTAAAACAAAATATTAAACTCAATGATGATGTATTTATCTCTAATGACTTTAATGAAGGAAGAGAAAAACCTACTAATGGTCTTTGGGAGGCATCTTAAGAAGTAGATAAAGAGCTGGTGGGCCTATTCCCAGATTGAAGTTAGGAACAAAAACTATCACTTGGTCCAATCTCCTTAATTCCTGAAGTTGCACTCTTCCACCAAGCCCGATCTTTACCTGCTTCTGATCTGCACACCTAAATGACTGTTAGAAATAAATTATTTGATTGGACTATTCACAGATGATAACAATAGTTTTCACATGTATTTATATTCAAGAAAACTTTTTGACACAAAACAAATTCCTGAAATCAGGAATCTCAATGTTACTTTGTATCCTTATTTTTTGTTTCTGGCATTACCTCCTGGAAACCTCCATAACTTCATCCTTTCAATAGAAAAAGAGGCAGAAGCACCTATCCATGAAGTAGCACTTCAAAAATCTCTGAAGTAGAACCAAGTTCCATACAGACTTAATTTCAAATGGCCCCTCACATGTTAAAGTGAGAGCTTTTGTCTCCTTTTCTCACGACCCCAGAGAAACTAATTTACCAAGATCAACGATGCTGTTAAATGAGTGGCCCAGCATTGAGAAGACCACCCACATCTAGAGATTTCGCTTCTCTCCACAGGCTCAACAAGGGCCAAACTAGAAGAATTACAGGTTTTCCCCTCACAGCTCCAGCGCGTGGCAGGGGATTGAAACAAAGAGAAATCAGCACCAGAGGAAACAGAATTTAATAAAAGAAGTTATAGTGCATAATGATGCAGATTCTATATTCCTAGGCCTGAAACTGCTCATCCTTTGAAGGCATATGAAATACAAATGCAATAGCAATTTTACTTCCCTGCGTACAGAATATAAGGTTTATCATTCAACAACATTAATTCCCTACTAAGAATAACTGCTTCCCTACCCTATTAAGACTGATTCCTGAACTAGGATATAACTGGGAACACCAAGAAGACTACCGCTGCCCCTAACATTTGCTTCAAAATAATCAAAGATAAAAGGGTGGGTGCTGCTGCTGCTGCTAAGTTGCTTCAGTCATGTCCGACTCTGTGCGACCCCATAGACAGCAGCCCACCAGGCTCCCCCATCCCTGGGATTCTCCAGGCAAGAACAATGGAGTGGGTTGCTATTTCCCTCTCCAGTGCATGAAAGTGAGAAATGAAAGTGAAGTCACTCAGTTGTGTCCGACTCTTAGCGACCCCATGGACTGCGGCCTTCCAGGCTTCTCCGCCCATGGGATTTTCCAGGCAAGAGTACTGGAGTGGGTTGCCATTGCCTTCTCCAAAAGGGTGAGTGAGGGGCTATCAACAAAACAAGACTGGTTTCAGATCATGTGAAAGTTGATGATACGATTTCCTCTCCACCATGGGGATTTGGGAATTTTCCATCATATAATGTTGAAAGGAAGGTTCCCTGCCCTCCTAGAGCTTACCATCCAGTGGCAGGTAAAAAGAACAAAAAAAAGCATAAGATAAATGACATCATAAAGCTATGTATAAGTAAATACAAAATGATTGGTATTAGTAACAACTGCTATTCAAGTCAGAGCAGAAAGAATTTTATGACTAGTTGGAGGGGTGAGGGAGCCAGGCACAGAAATTAGGCCTTCACGGAAGGGCAAGATTTAGTGAAGAGAAAGGGTTTCCTCCTCTTCCATTCTGGTTCAAGGTAACAAAGGAAAACAAAAATTTCACTGGTAGAATATTTCATTTAGGGGAAAAAAGGGCTTACATTTATTTACCTTACATGCACCCTCTGAAAAATAAGGAGTCACTGAGGATTTTTAAGAAAGTGATGGAGATCATGAGAACAAAGTTTTAATTACGTTTACCGGTGTGGTATTCCTATGGGATTCAATACTCTCACTGGAAAAAGCAAGCTTTGGTCACTGTCATGCCTGTATGAAAGCTCTGACTCTAAGCTGCTTAAAGAGGAAGCCAATGCTAAATTTCCTGGTAAAAGAGCCTTCCACTCAACCCCCTGAGGTAAAGAAACATTTCAAAGGGAATTATATTCCAGAAATTATGTCTGAAGAACAATCATAAGAAAGAAGAACTGAGAAATCCTTTCTCCTTAGTAACATCTCGTTTTTAGAATAATGCTGTGGGTGTGGTCTGGATATATCTCCCGCTGAACACCACCAGCAGAGGCCAAGTACATGAAAGTGACAATAACAAGGCAGGAGCTAAGTGAACTAGACACAGAGGCCCCCCTCAGAAAATCCTTCAGCTATCCCCATCCCCTAAGCACGAAGTATGACTAAAGTGCATAGCCGCCTCTCACTATCTCCAGTCTCAGCCTTCGATATATCACTTCTAACCCAGAGGACCAGTCAATGACACTGGGAGCAATCACACACTGTAAATGGCGAGCACGAGGGGAAAAAAGATGTAAAAGAGAAAGATAACACAGTAGGAGTACAGATAGTTCTGACCAAGAATGAAGAAACCAGGGTCTTAGACTTAGTTCAATCAATATGTGATGACTGTAAAAAAGCCACAAAACTTCCTGAGGCCTAAGTTTCTTTGTCCATAGAACAGTAATAATACCATTTACCTAAGAGCAGGAATGGAGACATGACCCAAGCTGGTTCTTTTGGCTTACGGAGGGGCCTGGTGGGCCACAGTCCACGGGATTGCAAGAAACAGACACGACTGAGCAACTGAACACAGAGCACACTTATTTATAAAGATGATTCTGCTTAACTTATGCTCCTGGACTCCTCTCTCCTGAATGGTGATTCTCAAAATCCTCAGCATTATTCCACTTTTACAGATAAAGAAACTGAGGCTCCAGAGGGTTTTGAAAATCAATACCAGGGGAGAATGGTCAGAAAGAACAAGTACAAGTCATCTTACCTTCACACTCTTTCAATAAGTAATTCTCAGTACACTAAGAATGGCTGGTTAATTAGCTTTCTTAGCCTCTGTTACCCTGAAATAGAGCCAAGCAGGTAAGGATGCAGAATACCCATCATCTTGATAGTGCCTGGAAACATGCCAAGCCCTTAAGGACATGGAGTGTTTTCTATTCATAGCACTGCCTAAGGCATGTCCTAGGAGCACTGTAAATACACTTCTGAGTTTAATCAAATCAAACACTGTCACTTTCCCATCTGTATGTAGAACACCCCAAAGATAATGTCCAAGCTCACCTATCCACAGCTCTGTCCAGCAAGTAAAACAGAGCCTGAAGTACCACATGTTGGACTGACTTGTGGGGATGATGTAATCTGGCAGTGAAGAGGGCGATAGAGGCTCCCGTTGGGTCCCGAACATTCTAGAGCAACCAAAACAAGAAATATTTAGATATCAAGTAGAAAAATCACAGAAATCACTAAGGCTTCTTATAGCCTGGACAAAGGTTTGCCATAAAGAGCACAGATGCTGACAATACTTCTCTGACTTGCATCAATTGCTCCAGAAAAGGAAAAAAGCTGTTCAGTCATCCCATGTCTGACTCTCAGCACTCCCAGGATTATATTCCTATGGCAGGAAAAAACCACGTTCTCTTAACTCTTCAAGTACAGAGAAATTAAATTAAACAATGCTCTATACTGGCTGCCTAGCTGATTTCCCAGAGAGGATAGCGAAGAAAAAGCAACAGGAGAAAACCACAGAATACGACCATGGTTTCCATGCTCTGCCTTAAAAGTACCACTGGACACTTACCTGAAAGGCCGTGGTCTCTAAGTGGAGAGAATGTACATTAAATAAGCAAGGATAGGGCTCTGACACACTGTATGCTACTCCCAAAGGTCTTGACTGACCTTAATGGACCAATGAAGAAACTTTTCTAAAACTACTAAACAACTGAGTTTCAATTATTTCAATTGTTACTAGAATAATTTCATGCCAAATTTCACAGCTGTTTTACATCTATTCCCCACTATTAAGGCTTTCCAGATTCAAGACAAGACATCTAGGAACAAAGTCCAAAGAGAACAATAGTTACGAAAGGAAATAAAGAGATGTTACAAGAGGGTTTCATAAATACTCACTAAGATGGTGAATTTTCCACTAAGGATCTCAGAACGGAGAGGTTCCTCATGAGGTTTCAGCTTCACAATGCCCTCCTTCCTTCGCGTTTCCTAAAAATAAAACAAGCAAGATAAATTAATATAAAAATACTGTATACTTATGACAGCTTTATGTAACCACCAAATCTCAGAGGTAAGGGATTTTAAAAATCAGCTTACTGAAACATGAATCCTTTGTAACCTTCCTCGAGGCCAAATGTTAGCAGAATTCTTGTCCAATGCTACCTTATCAGCCCCTCAGAGCTTAGGATCTTTCCTCTGAATGAGTGAGAAGCCTAACCCTGAAGACCAATCAATATATATCAACCATTAGAGTACAAAGCTAAATTTCTTAAACATGCAGCAGCACTGATATTAAAATATGCACCTAAACTGTCTGGAAGCATATATCCTAACACCTCATCCAGGCTTAGGCTTCTTCTGTCTTAAATAGGAGCCATCCCCACCTTAGTATCCTCTGCAACAATAGCTACCATGATCTCATTTTAATTCATCTTCAGCCAGATTCTTCAAGCTCACCCCCAGCTCCCTCAACACTCATTCAATCACATTCTCATTTCCTCCCAGTCTAACCATACCACCCAGAGCCCCTGCTCCAGTGACCAGGACCTTCCAGTCACTGAATCCAGTGCGCATCTTTAGTCCTCCTTTTAATAAGGTTGACCACTCACATTCTCTTTTTCCTAAGAGATTCTCTATTTTTTTTTTTTTAAATACTCTCTTGGTTTTTCTATTTCTTCAGCTACTCCTTCTAAGACTCTTTTGTGGGCTTTTTATCATTCATTTGTTCACTCATTTCACTCACTGACTCATTCATTCATTCTGCCAATATTTATAGAGCAACTATTATGTGCCAGGCACTGAACTAAGTGTTAAGAACACTGTGGTGAATACAACAAACTAGGTCTTTGTTCACATTCTTCCCCAATTCATCCCAAAATCAAATTCAAATGCCTGCAGAGGCAAGGCAGCAAGTGAAGACAGTATGCAAGCTGGAATCACAGGGGAATGCAAGCCTTACCTAAACCATGAAAACTTAACTTTAACAAACAATAGTGAGAAAAAAGCAAAGAGTATGAAATGAGGTTCTGCTCTATACATATCCCTACTTCTCACTCTCTCCCCTGATGCCCACCCCCATTCTCATGGCTCCAATATTTAGCTGCAATATTCTACTACGGCACTCTGAAGTCTGTCTCTACTTCCAGTCCAGCCTTCTTTCCCAAACCCTAGACTCATATCCCAGCTGCCTGGAGGACATGTCTACTTGGCTATCCCACTGGCATTTCAACCTTAACATGGCCAAACTGAACTTATGGCCTACTCTGTTCACATACCTATACCCCTTCAGTGTCTCTTACTTAGTAAATGCCGCCACTATTTACCACCCTGTTGCCCAAGTCAGAGACCTGGAATCCACCACTCTTCTTTCCTCATACACCAATTTAAGTAACTCTGTTCTATCAATTTCACTTCTAGAATCTACCCGCTTTTTCTCTATTCCCACTAACACTATGCTTAATGACACAACAATCATCTCTCTCCCAGTAAGTATAGCAGCCTTCTAATGGATCTGTCTCCGCTATAGCCCTTCTGATCCATCCTCTAAAGCACAGTGAAAAAAATCTTTCCAGAAAGCATATCTGATCAACACATTTTGCTGTTTATACTGTCAATGAATTTTTCTGCCCTTAAGAAAAAGCAGATACTCTCTGATCTGGCCTTGTTTACCTCTGTTGCTCAATCTCCTGCCATACCCCCACCCCTACTGAGCATTTCCGCTCAGCTCAATTTCCCTCTCGCCACTAGGCATCTGAACTTGCTGTTCTCTCTGCCATACTCCCCCACTGTCTGATTCCTACTCACTCTTCTTACTTTAGAAGTCATTTCCTTCAGCAAAGCTTCCTCGAGTCTCCTAACTAAACGTGCTTTCCACACAACAGTTTTGCCCTATCATAGCTTTCCTATAATTATTTCTGTATTCTCTCTTTCTAAACAGTAATCTCTGCACCTAGAACATAGTAGGTATATAATAAACAACTGTTGAATAATGAGTATTGAACAAGATGATCCAAAAAATGGGTGTAAGTGAGCTTTAATCTTAAACTCATGAGCTAATCCCAGTGCCTCTTATCCCCCTCTCCTTTTTTTGTTTAATTTATTTAGGGAGAGTCTAAATATCTTCAGAAGGATTTTCTGACTTCAGGATAGGGCTCCTGGATACTGCTCCACTTCTTCTTTTTTTTTTTTTTTATGGGAGTGGGGAGAAACACTATGTGTACAGACTGGCAGAGACAACAGCAATATAGAGAGGCCAGGTGCCACACAGCAGGTCCATCTCTGAGCTACGTACTCTATAGGAGTGAAACAACTCAATGGCGCGAAGCACATCAAACTTCCGGGCCATGAGGAATTTGACAGCCACATTCCAAGAGAGGGGGGATACGTTGTACTGAACTGTCCACTTGTTAATCTCTTCAAGAAACTGCTTGGTGGCCTGTTTGAAAAAGAAAATAAAGAATAATTATTAGAGAATATATTTACAGAAACAAAAAAACAAACAAGAAAAAAAAAAGACACTTTCTCCAAGCCCAAGCAAGTTTGAAGCCCAAGCAAGTTTGAACCCCAAGACACCTGGGAAAAACAAAAGTTGGAAACAGATCTGAAATCAGAAATTATTACAATTCATACAAATCATTGAGGCCAGAAGCCAGAGCCAGGTTCAGAGAGCAGGGCTTACTTAGCGCAAGGATATATGAAGAAATAATGAGGGGGGAGAGTAAGGTTCCCAAATAAGATGCAAATTACTGGCCCCAAAGCAGAAAAACAGCAGTTTGTTGTCTGTTTTTTTTTTTTTTTAAAGGCTAAAAAAGAAGTAAACGGCCCCTCTGAAGGATTATTGCATAATGCACAGGGCAGTAAAGCAGTCTCAGCTGCTGTTTTGGTCCCATAAGCTGGTCACACACAGTAAAACAATTAGAAAATGGTTTTGGCCTTGGAATTAGCAATACTGTTGAGAGCAGCAAAATGATCACGAAGAATTGAATGAATCTAAAGGCCAACTGGTCTTTGCACTGACTGACCTCACAGGACCTCTCTGTGCTTCATAGAGCAGCCCTCAAAACTGGACACTAGTGGCCAGAGGGTCATTAGCAGCTCCTCTGCACAGTGGTCTGAGGGAGGGGTGTGAAGGTGGAGAACCTGCTACGGGGGAAGGATAGGAAAGTTTCATTCTCATGGTCTAAGCCCAAACCGACAGGATGCCTACTCCATAATTGTTGCTGTCTTTTAATCCACGTTCTTTTATCCTGCCTCACCCTACTTCTCCTTATGTTTTAACCAGTCTCCGCTCTAGTCAAACCACCCTTCTGTTTCTTCATTTTAGAACAGGATTTACATCAAGATTTTTTGGCATGCACATTTTAAATTGCTAAACATTTCCTACACTGCTATTTGGTCCCTTCCAACCAGAAACTTCTCTCACATATGGATCCAAAATGTGATCAACTTGATGAGAATTCTGAGATTTAATTGATCAATCAACCCCACAGTTAAGATGTATTAATTAAACTATTATGTATTTAACTATTTGTTAATATCTAAAGGCCAACTGTTGTGCTACATATAAGGAATACAAAAATGAGGTTTGTTTCAAGAGGTATAAGACCAAACTACTATGTGACCACGGTCTCTAATTTTTCAATTCAAAAACAGGCGAGAAAGAGTAACAGCAGTGACCTATTCAGAGTCTTGGCAACAAGTTCTACCCTGCAAATACAATCCAAATTGCTACATACGTGTTTAAACAAATAGCAAACTACAGTCCTGGAAGAGTCAGCAATAGCTCATACCACAGCCCCAATTTCTAGGAAAGGAAAAAGGCACTTTACAAAGTGGAGCAAAATCTAAGAGGCCTGGGGCTGCATCTGAGCTTTAGAACCATGCAGCTGAGGCAATACACCTCACATCAGCTGGCAAAGAAGGAAACCAGCAAAACTAATCAGACAAAGTGCATAAACAGAAAGAGCCAAGAAATAAAGGCTACGAAGAAAAGCTTTTACAATCACTTTGGCCCAGAACCACTTGAAGTCAGACCAGAGAAATGAGTACCAGAGAAGACAACAGGACAAACTTAGAATGCTCCCCCAGAAAACAGTTGGAGTTGCCTCTGTGGGATGAGTGGTTAGCATCAGAATGAGGAAAGACGGAAGAGAAAGTGGAGCATAAAGATCCCAGAGACAAAACTTCAGGAAAACTGGAAGGTCCCAGGAGATTTTATAAAGGCTATTTGTTTAACATATCATCTTTTAAAGCCAGCACTTCTGGGCGTCTCTGAAGCTGCCTGTAGAATAAAACACCGGAATAACAGAATATATTTTTCCTCCTTTTCTAATAAAAACAATAAACAGACAAATCAATATCCAGGTGGGAGGGGAAAATATAGTTAGATGACCAGGAGGTAGTATGAACGCCACCTGATTAGATGATTGTTTTTTATTTCTTATACCCCAATGAACTGAACTGACTCCTTGGAAAAGACCCTGATGGTGAGAAAGACTAAGCGCAAGAGGAGAAGGGGACGACAGAGGATGAGATGGTTGGATGGCATCACCAACTCAATGGACATGAGTTTGAGCAAACTCCAGGAGACAGTGACGGACAGAGAGGCCTGGCGTGCTGCAGCTCACGCGAAGAGTCGCCAAGAGTGGGACATGACCTAGTAACTGAACAGCAGCAACAAGAGCCATACAGGTTTCATACACTTCCTTCAAGGTGCATATTGGCTTCCTTCTTATTAACTAAGTTCCTTCAAGGTTCTTGATGTCGTGTAGCTCCCAAGAGCTGCTGCCTTGAGCTGACCTCTGTTCCCTGCTGGTCAGGATGTTATTCTTGGCTTTAAGCACGGGAACGATTCCTCCAGATTTGGCCTGACTAGGCTTTGCATGAAGAGAGTCCAGTGTCTGATAAACAGAGATGTGGTATTCACAGAGACAAATACACACATACACCACCTGTTATGTTCAGCCTCGGATTCACTCTCCTGTATCCCCACTCCTCTGGAGGAAGAGATGAACCTCTTACAGAAGCTAGAAAGGATGACCTTTCAACAGCCTCTCTCCAAACAGTTAATCAGATCTTTAACAGCCTCTCTCCAAATAGTTATCAGATCTCTCCCTCTGTTTAAACAAGGATTTGGCACAACCACTAAGGATAGACCAATTTGTGGTTCTGTTCGTTACCAGAAAAACAAGGCCCAAATATTTTAATGAGCAGTACACTCTTCAGAAGGGATCACTGAAATTCCAGAAATTAATATTCAGTATATTTCCTGGTGAAAGAATGAACTAACCAAAAGGTGAGTCATAGCTTACAAAATACTTCAGCTCAAGGTCAGTGGTTTGAATCTATCTAGGCTGATGAGTAACCACAAGTTGTTAACATCTGGCAACTAAGGAGTGGTCAAAATTCAAACAGCCTTGGCCTTCCTCTGGGAAAAGCTCTGAACTGATGTGCAGAAAAACTAACCTTACCACTTATAACCTTCCTCAATCAACTTGTTCAGTATAGGTACATTTGTTTCAGCATGAGTGAGTGAGTGAGTGAAGTCGCTCAGTCATGTCTGACTCTTTGCGACCCCATGGACTGTAGCCTACCAGGTTCCTCCGTCCATGGGATTCTCCAGGCAAGAGTACTGGAGTGGGTTGCCGTTTCCTTCTCCATAGTCAAAGCTTATTGTAGAGGAATTCCCTGGTGGTCCAGTGGCTGGGATTTCGTGTTCCCAGTGCAAGGGGCCTTAGGTTCAATCTTTGGTTGGGAAGCTAGATCCCACATACTGCAATTAAGACCTGGTGTAGCCAAATTAATTAAAAAAAAAAAAAGCTTACTGTAATTATATACTTCTCTCTGAGTCTCTATTTCCTCATGAAAGGATAAGGCTCAAATAAGACAATGGATAGGAAGCATTCACCACAGTACCTGGTACTTGGTAGGTAGTCTCTGAATGGATGTTCATTCTCATTTTTTTTCTTACTCCAGTCATTTCACACTAAAACTTCTTTCGACAGAAATAGAGCTCCTCAAAATCAAGTGACCACTGTTGCTTCTCTTTAGCCTGCAGCAATTCAATCTCTCTAATCCTTTTTATCCAAAAGCATAAATTTAAATTGGAAATTTCCAATACGTGTTCAACTGCAAGACAAAAGTCTTGAAAGGAGCAACTTATCCTCATTCAGGGCTCTGTGACAACATAGAAAAAGCCAGATCCAGAGGTATTTATACCCTTGCTCCCAACTCTAAATGCTTTTGTCCCTACACTGGCAGCTGTGGAGATTAACACTGCCATCCTGAGCACAAATCCTTTTCAACAGCATCAAACTGACTTGAGAGTATTTCTCATCATAATACAGGAACAACTTTGTGCAGGGCAAACACATGCACTGAAGCAAAAAAAAAAAAAAAGGCATTGAATACCTAAATAAGAAAAGTGATTCATTATAAGACTCAGTGTCTGCCTTTCACCAAATGTGAGGTTACCTCTGTATTTTGGCAAATATGCCATTTCCCCATTAATTTCAGTGACAAATACATTAGTAAATTTACCTTCTTCTTTTGTCTGTTTTCCCACCTTTCCTTCATTGTGAATTGTCTTGTTATGTCTGTTAATCTCTTTAGTCTATATAAATCTGCCAGGAAACAGAATCTGAACTAAAATACACTAGGTTGCTTTAATGCAACAAGGTGAAGCCTGTTGAATTTTCAAACTAAAAACTACCATCTTCCCTTTAGCCCTCTGTTATTGTGTCAAACATGGAAACAAACCTAGTCTCTCTGAATTACTGTTTACTGGTTACTCTCAAATATTTTCATTTTATCAGGAAAATTTTGCCTTTTCTTAAAATGTGATTTTAAAAGAGCCAGTGTTTCAGGGTAAACAGGGTAAACAGTGTTTCAGCCAGTAAACAGGATTTTACTGCATCTTGAAAGGAAAAAGTTCTAAGAACAACTTCTGATCTTATCATGTTACGAAATAATGTAATAAAGAAAATCTGCAAAAAAAAGGGAAAAGGTCAATCAAAATCCCATCATTCCACAGCTGTTCTCATGTATTTAATAATTTAAAAGTTAAAATCAACAGAAAAATACTACTAAATACGTACTTTTTTAAGTTTATGTCCCTACAACCACCTCACTCCGCCCCCCACCCCCCAACACACACACACATTTTGGGGAGAGGGAAGAAGAAAGTATACACTGTGTTAGTTCAGAGCCTTGTTTCCTCCCTGGCAACCTTCCATGCCTAGTAGCAGGAGCATCTCCCTTCAAGGCAACAGCACAGCAGAGCTCTTTCAGGCATCCACTCATGTGGTCAGTCAAGCATTTACAAGTGTTTGCTGAGGAACTGCTTTGTGCTCGGGGCTTCCCTCGGAGCTCAGTCAGTAAAGAGTCTGACTGCTATGCAGGAGACCTGGGTCGGGATTCCTGGGTCGGGGAGATCCCCTGGAGAAGGAAATGGAAACCCACTCCAGTATACTTGCCTGGAGAATCCCATGGACAGTGGAGCCTGGCAGGTTACAGTCTATAAGTCACAAGAGTCGGACACGATTGAGCAACTAAGCGCGTGCGCGCGCGCGCACACGCACACACACACACACACTTTGTGCTAAGCAGTACAGTAGCTGTTCAGACATAACTCAGAGAGAAAAAGACCCATTCTGAGCAGGTTACAATCATTTCAACATGGAGACATGAATAGGTCAGCATCACATAGTTTAAGTTCTAAGATCTATGAACAGAGTACTGTAGGAGTCAAACTCTCAGGAAAATTAAAAATAAATCTTTTTAAAAGAGTGCCTTGAAGGATGAGTAAAACTTTGCCAGGAAGAGATAAGAATTATCATTAGAGAAAACAAAATATGTGTAAAAGTGGACTTCCCTGGTGGTTCAGAGGCTAAGACTGCACTCCCAGTGCAGGGGGCCCAGGTTCAATCCCTGGTCAGGGAACTAGAGCCCACAGGCCACAACTAAGAACATGCATGCAGCACCGAAAAATCCCGAATGCTGCAACAAAAATCAAAGATCCCAGGTGTCTCAACTGAGACCTGGCACAGCCAGATAAATAAAAATAAACAATTTTTTAAAATATGGTATTTTTTAAAAAAGAAAAGCAAGGTTTTTTTTTTAATGTGTAAAGGCTGAGTCATGAAGGAATGGGGTTACTGGGGGATACAGTGTAGCTGTGTGCCCAGTATATATGACAGAGATTGGCAGAAGATGAGCTGACCCAGAGGCTGAGCCACATGGGAAAGGTCCATAATTCTATACCCATGAAGGATTCAACAGAGATCTTTAAGAGAAGGGATGAAATAAGTTTAGTTCTCCTATCCCAGCTAAAAATGACTCTTCCAGCAGTGGGGAAGCCAGACAGAAGGAAAAAATTGCGGTACAGAGGGAAGTTCTGTTAAGTCAAGGACTGTGCTCACTCAGTTGTGTCCAACTCTTTGGACCCCATGGACTGTAGCCCACCAGGCTCCTCTTCCATGAGATTTCCCAGGCAAGAAGACTGCAGTGGGTTGCCATTTCCTCCTTGAGGGGATCCTCCCAACCCAAGGATGGAACCCACATCTGTGGCTCCCGCACTGGGAGGTGGATTCTTTATCACTGAGCCACCAGGAAAGCCGAAGTCAAGGATCATGTTTATTTTCATATGGGGGAAAATATTTTTCAGAATTCAGCACAGGTTTTTGTTTTTAAACATCTATTTATTTTCTCCCAGTTTTGTAAGTTAGAAGTCTGGTAGGCTTAGGGTCACACAGGCTGAAAATCACAAGGAGGCTGCCTTCTTTTTTAAATTTAAGTTTAGATTTGTTTTTTATTTGGGTAACATTGACTTATAACATTATATAAGTTTGTGTATACAACATACTACATCATGATCGCCACCAAAAATTTAGTTTCCATCTCAGTACAGCGTTTTAGACAAAATTATGGGTGAAAAATCTTGACTTACATTCCGTTAATTATCAGAATTTCAGAATCACCTGTAGATGCTCCGCAATGAGTGCCTATAAATGGGATGTGCATCTCTGCTGTTGCTGGCATCGCACGAGCAGCTCCTATTGTGAGCCACTGTCGGGCATTGTGTGCTTGTCCTGAACATTTTGTCACAGTACCTTTTATATTGGGCTTCCGTGGTGGCTCAGAGGTTAAAGTGTCTGCCTGCAATGCGGGAGACCTGGGTTCGATCCCTGGGTCGGCAAGATCCCCTGGAGAAGGAAATGGCAACCCACTCCAGTATTCTTGCCTGGAGAATCCCATGGACAGAGGAGCCTGGTGGGCTACAGTCCACGGGGTCGCAAAGAGTCAGACACGACTGAGTGACTTCACTTTCACTTTCACTTTAGCTCCTAGAACTGTGCCTAGCATAAATACGTATCTCTAATAATATCTAATAAATATGTATGATGAATAATGAACAACAGAGCTCTAAACAATATTAACATTTAGAGGGCACAGGAAGAAGAACCAAGAAACTTTTAAGATTCACTTTTAGAAGTACAAATGACCACTGAGTATCAAAGAAATGTGAATGAAAAAACAAGAGCTGTCAAATATCCCCTACACACAAACATACACAATTACCTACAGACTCAGATGGCTTTTATGCCATATTCTACTAAAGCTTCATGGTACAGATAACGCTCTTGTTGTAGAAACACCAGTATAATAGAGAACAAATACATCATAACCAAAGAAGACTCTTCCCAGGAATGAAAAGACAGTTTAACATAAGGACATCTACCAGAGCAATTTTCTATATAAACAGATACTAATGGAGAAAAAGTATATAACCTTCTCAAGAAATGCTGAAAATGCACTGTATAAAATTCAACACCCATTATAATTTTTTTTTAACTGAGCAAAATTCCCTCGAGGGATAGAGGGATCAACTGCTGAGTTCATGTGCTGCAACTACTGAAGCCCACAAGCCTAGAGCTCGTGCTCTACAACAAGGGAAACCAGCACAATGAGAAGCCAGCACCTCAACTAGAGGAAGCCCAAGGGCAACAAAGACCCAGCGCAGTCATGAACAAATACATAAAGCGTTAAAACAATACTTGAAAAAAAAAGAGAAACCTGACTCATAAAGACAGGACTTTAAAGAAGAGAATAAAATCCGAAAACAATCTTAACTATATGTAGAATTTGTATACATAATCCTTGTGTATATATGATACTGTTGCTGCTGCTGCTAAGTCGCTTCAGTCGTGTCCGACTCTGTGCCACCCCATAGAGGGCAGCGCACCAGGCTCCCCCGTCCCTGGGATTCTCCAGGCAAGAACACTGGAGTGGGTTGCCATTTCCTTCTCCAGTGCATGAAAGGGAAAAGTGAAAGGGAAGTCGCTCAGTCATATCCGACTCTTAGCGACCCCATGGACTGTAGCCTACCAGGCTCCTCCGTCCATGGGATTTTCCAGGCAAGAGTACTGGAGTGGGGTGCCATTGCCTTCTCCATATATGGTACAAGTGATGTCAATTAACAGGAAAAGTGTATTATATGAATCTGTTCATATATACATAAAGTATTTGTAAAAGAATACACCAGAAAAAAAAAAAAACTGATAATATTGCTCATCTCTGAGGAGAGGAAAGAACTGAGACTAGGAAATAGGGTAAACTATAAACTTTCACATCTTTTAAACTACATCTGGATTGAACCCAGGTCTCCCGTGTTGCAGGCAGATTCTTTACCATCTAGCCACCAGGGAAGTCCAACCTAGTCAAAAAGTAAATAAAATTTATAGGTATTAAAAGATATATAAAAAGGGACACCATTTTCTTCTATCAACTGATGATATTTTACAAGATTGACATATATAGTATTGACAAGAATATGGGGGGAATTCCTTGCTGGGCCAGTGATAGAACTTGGTGCTTTCACTGTGGGGACCTGGGTTCAATCCCTGGCCTGGGAACTAAGACCCAGCAAGTGGCACAGGGCAGCCACAAAAAGAGAGAATGTAAAAAATGAATGCTTTCACACAATGTGGCAACTATATAATTTATAACACTTTTTAAAAAATCAATTTGGCACTTATCTAGCATAGTTTTAAATGTGCAAATCTTATGACCCACACAACCACTGCCAGGAATCCACTGTACAGAAATATAAACATGAATTGTAAAAGACAGATACACACACAGAGTTGTTTCTAATATTTTGCCATTAGAAATAATGCTGCAATGAATACCAGACAAACGGTTATTTACTGCAGCACTGTTTCTAATGACAAAATGTTAGAAATAACCTAAATGACCAATAATAAATAAGGTAATGAATAAATTATACAATGTTCACACATAGAACCACCACATACCCAAAGTACATCAGCTTTCTGTTAAAAATACAAAGACACTACAAACATGGCATCAATCTGTAAAACACAGAACCAAACACCTTTTATCCTTTGTTCCATGCTAATACTTTTCTTTCAGAGAAAAAAAAAATGAAAAATATATATGAATTTCAAATCAATCTAAAATAGTTCTATTTGCTTACTTAAATTACTACCAATGTTACTTAAATTATACTGTAATTACTGCCACCAAAAACTTTCTTAAAATGAAAAGAAGATACTCCAATGGCAGCCTGCCAAAATTCCTAACCAAAAAAAAAAAACATGGCTAGAAATGAAAACCAAATCTGTGCAGCCATTCCAAACTGTAAGTGGTCCTCGTTTTTAATGCAATAACTGACCTTTTCACTTATTTTTTAAAAAGAAAAATACATAACTTTTTCCCATAAAAAAGTGAAGTTACCATAGATCAATTAACCAAGTAAAAAGCTGTTAACATCTCAGTGATTTATCAAAAAGTGGAAACAGTGACAGATTTTTTTTTCTTGGGCTCCAAATTCACTTCAGAGAGTGACTGCAGCCACAAAATTAAAAGACACTTGCTCCTTGGAAGAAAAGCTATGACAAACCTAGACAGTGTATTTAAAAGCAGAGATATCACTTTGCTGACAAAGGTCCGTACAGTCAAAGCTATGATTTTTCCAGTATGTACAGATGTGGGAGTTGGACCATAAAGAAGACTGAGCGCCAAAGAATTGATGCTTCTGAATTGTGGTGCTGGAGAAGACTCTTGAGAGTCTCTTGGACAGCAAGAAGATCAAATCAGTCAATCCTAAAGGAAATCAACCCTGAATATTCACCGGAAGAACTGATGCTGAATCTGAAACTTCAATCCTTTGGCCACATGATGCAAAGTGCAGACTCACTGGAAAAGACCCTGATGCTGAGAAGACCGAGGGCAGGAGGAGAAGATGGCAACAGAGAATGGGATGTTTGGATGGCATCATAGACTCAACGGACATGAGTTTGAGCAAACTCAAGCAGATAGCGAAGGACAGGGAAGCTTGGCATGCTATAGTCCATGGGGTCGCAAAGAGTCGGACACAACTTAGTGACTGAACAACAACAACTCCTAGTCTACCTCCTGCTGGGGTCAGCTCTAGGATCATTCTTACAGCAGTTGAAAAATACAAGAAGGCAACAGAGGGGGTGCCTGCAATCAGACCTGCTTCACTTTCTCTTTTAAGTACTTACAATGCACTCAAGTCGGATTTCTATTCACTTTTCCTTCATTGTCCTTCTATTTCAATGGATCAAACTTTTAAAAAAATTAGTTTCACTTTCATTCGTTTTTTATTTTTAATGCTTTCTTTCAAAAAGTCAGAGAAACTATGGGATATTTTAATGTCTCTAAAATTCCTTGGGCCTTAGCTATAAGAAATTCTGTATTTCACATTTCCTAATATATAAAATATGACATACAGTTCTTAAGTCCATATATTCAAATAGATAGAATTGATGCTTTTGAACTGTGGTGTTGCAGAAGACTCTTGAGAGTCCCTTGGACTGCAAAGAGATCCAACCAGTCCATTCTGAAGGAGATCAGCCCTGGGTGTTCTTTGGAAGGAATGATGCTAAAGCTGAAACTCCAGTACTTTGGCCACCTCATGCGAAGAGTTGACTCATTGGAAAAGACTCTGATGCTGGGAGGGATTGGGAGCAGGAGGAAAAGGGGATGACAGAGGATGAGATGGCTGGATGGCATCACCGACTCGATGGACGTGAGTTTGCGTGAACTCCGGGAGTTGGTGATGGACAGGGAGGCCTGGCGTGCTGCGATTCATGGGGTCGCAAAGAGTCGGACACGACTGAGTGACTGAAATGAACTGAGACATTTCTACCTTTCAGTGGTTCCCCAGTTTTCTCTAGCAATATACTAAATACAAAGCTCCTTCAGAGAAGACACGATAAATGTAATTTGTTTATAAAAGATAAGTCATTAACAGCAATCTGGAGAACAGTAATTTGGGAACTCACAACCAGTGACTTAAAACCACTTAGAATCTTGCACAGTAGATATTCAAATTTTTTCTTACTTTTTTTTCTTGGCCATGGCATGCGGGATCTTAGTTCTCCTGCCAGGGATTGAACCTGTGCCCCCTGCAGGAAGCATAGAGTCTTAACTAATGGACCGCCAGGAAGTCGTGAAATTTTTCTTACTTTAAAGATATCCCCACATCAGCAGTTGTCTCTATTCTGGTATCCATGTGTTAAACTATATAAAATCTCTTTCTTGGGACTCCCCTAGCAGTTTAGCGGTTAAGAATCCTCTTTGGAATGCAGGGGATGTGAGTTCAATCCCCGTCTGGGAAACTAAAATCCTACATACTGCATGGTGTGGCCAAAATAATTAGTTATTTAAAAATCTCTTTCTTTCACTCATTAAGAGACCAAGGAAACCTCAAATTTAAAGGCCTACAAATCCCATCAAAAGTGCTGAGTCCAGATAACCAGGAAAAAAGGCCTAACACCATCCTCCTGATAAAACCACATGGGACTGGTTCTGAAATTCAGACTCTTCTATCTGTTAATCAAGCATTGTGCAAGAACCAAAAAGAATAAAAAGGAATTGCTATTAAAGAATTAACATCACAATGGGAACTGAATAGCAAGAAACCTAAAGTAGGGCTGACCAAGCAAAGCTTCCCATAAGAGTCCAAAGCTTCAAGCACTAATGAAGAACCAGAGCTAATTGAGTTATTAAACATGAAAAGCTCCTCAACATTAGTAACTTCCTACCAGGAGAAGTGAAGTCCTAGGGTTTATCAGCACTCCAACAGTCAAGCATGAAGGCCTCAGACCAGGAATAGCTGTTCACCAATTCCCAATGAACAAAAAATGTTCTATTCTTTTCAAAGTGCTCTTTCTGTCTCCCCTGGCTCATGGTTCCCTTCATAAGTAGAGAGCATTGGTCACATATTACGTAAAGAAGGCAATTCAATCCATTCCTTTTTTTACAGCAAGACTCTGCCCCTCCCTGTTCACAGAGGCCAAAGAGTATGGTCCAGCAAGAAGCAACCACTTGAGAAGCATTTAACATGCTCCAAAGAAGGAACTGTACGTACATCATGTGTGTGCTCAGCTGCTTCAGTTGTGTCCTGACCCTATGAATGGTAGCCTGCCCGGATCCTCTGTCCATGGGATTCTCCAGCCAAGAATATTGGAGTAAGTTGCCATGCCCTCCTCCAGGGGATCTTCCTGACCCAGCAACTGAACTCCTTCATCTCCTGAATTGGCAGGCAGGTTCTTTACCACTAGCACCACCCAGGAAGCCTGGAATATATCATATTCAACCACTTAAAGAAATCAAAGCACATAGAGCCTAAGTAAGCTGTTCAAGGCCACTCAACTAATAAATGGCATAGGTGAGGTTTTGAGGCTTGAATTCAAAACTTTTCAAATCCTACAGTCTTTATACCCACTAAGTGGCCTTGAGAAATACTGGATACACATCATTCATCTCATCAGCATATATATCGTATCAGCAGTTCCCAACTTTTTTGGCACCAGGGACCAGTTTTGTGGAAGACAAGTGTTCACCTCCTGCTATGTGGCCTGGTTCCTAACAGGCCAAGACCAGTACTGGCTGGGACATTACCTGAAATATATATTATGACATACATAGTATGTCGTGTGTTTGTGCACAAAATTACTCTGGAAGGATATATAATAAACAGGTAACACTGGTTGTCTCAGAGAACTAGGTGGCTGAGAGATATGGCAAGAGGGAGGATATTTACCAAATTCTCCTCTGTACCTTTTTAAGTTTAAATCATGTGACTACAATGGCAACCCACTCCAGTACTCTTGCCTGGAGAATCCCATGGAGGGAGGAGCCTGATAGGCTACAGTCCATGGGGTCGCAAAGAGTCAGCCACGACTGAGCGACTTCACTTTCACTTTTCACATTATCTACCCCCAAAATAAAATATATTCATTTTATATAGTCTTTAACTAAAATATATATAATAAGGTTATCTGAACACAATTCCACCAAATGATGAGTTTGTTGACAGTCTAACAGTCTTCCTATCAAGGCCAAAGATGATGAGTTAGGGAGCTCTACCAAGGGATAAAGGATTATAGCTGCTTTTTGGAACCTTCAGTACTAAACAGAAGAACTGACTCACTGAAAAGGACTCTGATGCTAGGAAAGATTGAAGGCAAAGGAGAAGGGGGTGGAAGAGAATGAGATGGTTAGATAGCAACAACCAGCTCAAGGGACGGGACTCTGAGCAAACTCCAAGAGACAGTGGAGGAGAGAGGAGCCTAGTGTGCTAACAGTCCGTGGGGTTTTGCAAAAGTTGGACACAACTTAGCAACTGAACAACAACATGCACTAAACAGGATGTTCCAAGGCACTGCACAATTGTGCCACATTCGCTTTCCTGATGGAGGCCTTTGCCAAAAGCATGTTTACTAAACACAAGCTGGCATCTCTCCTCTCAAGCTTAAATACCACTTTCCAGACAACAGTTATCAAAGAGGATGAAGAACTCCCAGAGACAATGGAGGAATAATTCAACAAGAAAATAAGGAAGCAAACATTTCTAAATTGTCATAGGAAAAAATTCATGTCCAGAGGTTGAGGGGCAGAAGAATATAACACAAGCAAGAAACACAGGGGAAAAAAAAAACACACAAAACAAAACAGAAATCTGGAGAATAAACAGGAAGCGCCTCACCATCAACAAGAGCAAAGTCATCCATGTTTCCAGGGGGAAACAGGGGTTGTGGGGACTGGGGGTGAGTACATAATGGTCACTCTCCATAAGGACAAACCCAAAGGCAGCCTGGCAACTGCTACCCATTCCAGCTGGTTAATAAGAGGGTGAACTATACAACTAGAAGAACCTGGAATGTATTTCTAGAGAAAAAAAAAGTCCAAAGGATTTGTGGTACCCAGGCGATGGGGGAGGCCTTTAGTAACAATTATCTCTTCTTCCAATTGCTGGCTGAGACATCAGAGAAGAAAGGAGGATGTGAATGACTATCAGTAAATCAGATACGCCAGATCCTGCTGGAACATTCTTCTCCTTTCCCTCCTCCCAACCCTGGCTTACTTCTATTCACCCTTTATTTGTTGTTTGTGTTCAGTTGCTCAGTCGTGTCCAACTCTTTGTGACCCCATGGACTGCAGCACACCAGGCTTCCCTGTCCTTCACCATCCCCCAGAGCTTGCTCAAACTCATGTCCATAGAGTCGGTGAAGCTATTCAACCATCTCGTCCTCTGTCATCCCCTTCTCCTCCCTCCTTCAATCTTTCCCATCATCAGGGTCTTTTCTAATGTGTCAGTCTAAATCCCACTTCTTCATCCTGCAAGTTTTCACTGTCTTCCACCCAGGCACACAGTATTATAAAAGCTATTGTCTACCTGCTTCTGTTGGCCTGTAAGTTTAGGGAGGTGCAAGGGCCAAGTCTCACATGCTCACAGATGCACACGCAACACCAAGCACAGTGCATGGCACCATTCTGATGAGTGAACGTATGAATGATGATGGGCTCTCAGCTTGCTAAAAGAGTGTTGTTGACAGGGAGTAGGAAGAACATATTCGTCTGAATGCTTGCTGATCTGATTATGAGAGTTTAAAACTGAAAACTGAGTGAGAAAAATTCCTGGATAAAACTGGCAAAGAATATCAGGAATGACATAAGAAAAGCAATGAGAGAGGAAACTATGAAGTCACAAAAGAAAATATCTGAAAATTAAATTGCCACTATCTTAAGACATCTAGGGAACTTCCTGGTAGTCCAGTGGTTAGGACCTCATGCTTCCACGGTGGAGGGCAGTCCAGTCCTTCAGTGGGGAACTGAGATCCTGCAAGCCATGCAGAGCAACCAGAAAATAAATAAATAAAATAAAAAGGACTGAAGAAAAGAGAAAATGCAAAGGAATAAAGGAGGTTTATTATTTTTTTAGAAAAGACATCTATAGGAGAGAGGTCCAAAATAAGTTAAAGTTTACAAATTTTATGAAGTAAGACATGGTTCCTACCCATGAAAATATGAGTTTAATGAATTTGTGAATGCTATATGCCAATGGATGGGCAAATCTCACTCAAATCTTTTTTATATATGTAATTTATTTATTTTTGGCTGTGCGGGGTCTTAATTGCTATGGCTACGTAGGCTTTTCTCTAGTTGCAGTGAGCTGCGGCTACTCTTTAGCTCTGGTGCATGGGCTTCTAATGGTGGCAGCTTCTCTTGTTGCAGAGCACGGGCTCTAGGGCGTGCAGGTGTCGGCAGCTGCGGCCCCTGGGCTCCAGAGTATAAGTTCAACAGTTGTGGCACACGGACTTAGTTGTTCCTTGGCATGTGGAATCTTCCCAGATCAGGGATCAAACCTGTGTCCCCTGCATTAGCAGGCAGATCGTTTACTACTGAGCCACCAAGAAAGACCTCTCATTCAAATCTTCAAGGGGACAGTGGGATGGCAATGTGCCCCGAATGATATTCCCCAGTAGAAATTCATTAGTCACACTAGAGAATTTCTGAACGAGAATCAAAGAGTAATGGACATGGCAGAGCTGCTAGAGTACCCTTCAGCCTGCTCAATGACGGCGAATATAGATTATTTTTCTGATTGAGATCCCTCAATTGGCATGGTAATAATCATGTTAGAGGTAGGAAACTTCAAGCTTCTCATCACTGGCTAGGTATCAAATTTATCTTAAAAGGAGGTAGGAGGTTGAAAATCTGATAAAACCTTGCTGACAGCTTTGTTCTAAAAAGATGAGGGAACTACTACACCAGATTTAATCGAGACCAAGAAGATAAACTAGCAGAAAAACTAAGAGGGTCTCAAAGAGCAAGTAACCATGTGATCTTGGAAAGTCTGATAACCTAGGGGCTTCTGGGTTGGTGAACACAGAGATTGCGGGAGAGTGGCGCACCTGGGCCAGGAGAGGCATGGGTGCTCCATATGCCTTTCCACGCACCTTGCCCTACGCTGCTCTTCCATCTGGCTGTTCCTGTGTTTTTGTAATAAATATAAGTGCCAAATCACTGTGCTGTACACCTGCAAATAATGTAATCTTGTTTGTCAACTATACTTCAATAAAAAAAGAAACAGAAAAAAAAAAGTTTGACAGCCAGCTGTCAGAAGGATGCAGTAAAGAGAACAAGTCCTAGATATGGCACCAGTAATCCTAGATTAAAGACCCAGTTCTGCCATAGCTATGTGCCCTCAAGGCAGTCAAAACTCTTCATGCTGAAACTTCCTCATTCAAAAAAGGGTAACACCCACCTACTTCACATGTTCCAATAATGGCCTCTCGGAAGGCATTATGTAAACCCTACTACACACCAGTAAATAACACCAAACCATTAACAAAAATAGTTGTTAACAACAGCAAATGCTTATTGGGTACTGAGCTCTAACCATCAGTCAGATATTTAGTTTTACAGGGATTCTGAGGTCCTCTCAATGGCTTTTGGAGGTGGCTACTCTCATTATCCCCCTATTACAGTCGAGAAAACGAAGATTTCCAACTGTTATGTAACATGCCCAAGAGCCCCAAACGAACCTGACTCAGAATTCAGGTTTTCTGACTCTAGGAAGTCCACTTTTTAAAAAATCCATTGTGCTTTATAGTGTTTTCAAGATGTTGCTGGTGTTGTTCAGTCACGAAGCTGTATCTGACTCTGCGCAACCCCATGAACTGCTACACTCCAGGCTTCCCTGTCCTTCACTATCTCCTGGAGTTTGCTCAGATTCATGTCCACTGAGTTGGTGATGCCATCCAACCATCTCACCCTCTGTCACCCTCTTCTGCCCTCAGTTTTTCCCAGCATCCGGGTCTTTTCCAATGAGTCAGCTCTTCACATCAGGTGACCAAAGTATAGGAGCTTCGGCTTCAGCATCATTCTTTCCAATGAAGATTCAGGGCTGACTTCCTTTACGGTTGACTACTTTCATCTCCTTGCTGCCCAAGAGACTCTCAAGAGTCTTCTCCAGCACCACAGTTTGGGTCCAGCTTTCACATGTGTACATGACTACTGGAAAAACCGTAGTATTTACTATACGGACCTTTGTCGGCAAAGTGGTATCTCTGCTTTTTAACATGCTGTCTAGGTTTGTCATAGCTTTTCTTCCAAGGACCAAGCATCTTTTAATTTTGTAGCTGCAGTCACTGTCTGCAGTGATTTTGGAGCCCCCCAAAATAAAATCTGTCACTGCTTCCACTTTTTTCCTACCTATTTGCCATCAAGTGATGCAACTGGATGCCATGATCTTAGTTTTTTGAATGCTGAGTTTTAAGCTGGCTTTTCACGCTCTTCTTTCACCCTCATCATGAGGCTCTTTAGTTCCTCTTTGCTTTCAAGATATAGATTTCACAAAATTAAATCTATAACCTAAAACTCTAGAGAGAAAAGAGTTGCTGGTATTTTTTAAAGAAATTCTCAAATGTGAGATTGTGACAATCAATTGTGCAATTAGTTGTGAATTATACCTATTCAAATTTAAAATAAGAAAAGCTAAAATAAAAAACACAGTAGTATGGTTGCACAGCATTCTCCAATGAGTACAGATGTTAAAAGCACTCCCACCAACACACACATGGACAAAGAAGAGGGCCCAGGAAAAAAAGATTACAGAGAGTGGTGGTTCTGACCTAAAGGAAAAGTGCCAAGAAATTCATAGCCCAGAATGAGCCAAGGTCCATTAATAAAACTAAAAAGATACCAAAAAGAGCTTTATGACAACTGTCCAGATCAACTCCTACTTCTTTCATTTCTCTATCAACAACTCCAACCTGAAGAGAGGAAGAACAAGTCTTGTGGAAAGCAAGAGCTGAAGCTCAAAGTAGTAGAGCCTCTAATTATTCTAAAGCAGTTCAAGCCTCCAGACCTACAAAACCTGACAATCCTGGGAATTCTAGGGGAGCCTGAGGAACATCTGCTATAGAACTTAAAGGACGAGAAAAGCATCAAAGCCTGAGGATGAGCAAACGTAGCCCTAATTTCAAGATGGGGCATCTACTGAGGGCTACAAAAGTTACCAGTCCCTGACAATTTTACAATTCCTGGCGAACTGCACAACTGATCTTTCTTTCACATACACACACACCTAGCCCTGGCCAGCATTTTTTCTTTTAAAGTTGGCTTTGAGGAGTTCCCTGGCGGTCTAGGGCTCGGTGCTTTTGCTTTCACTGCTGGGGCCCAGGTTTGATCCCTGGTCAGGAAACTAAGATCCCACAAACTGAGTGGTGAGGCCAAAAAATAAAGTGGGCTTTGAGCTTTTAGGCAGGGCATTATTGGGCTTCCCTGGTGGCTCAGAGGTTAAAGCGTCTGCCTCTAATGCGGGAGATCCAGGTTCGATCCCTGGGTCGGGAAGATCCCCTGGAGAAGGAAATGGCAATCCACTCCAGTATTCTTGCCTGGAGAATCCCACGGACGGAGAAGCCTAGTAGGTTACAGTCCATGGGGTCGCAAAGAGTCGGACACGACTGAGCGACTGAACTGAACTGAACTGATGAAATTATAGATACTCATTAAATTATCTTCCCTCTCCCTGGACTAAACCTTTCACACCTGGAAAACAAAAAAAAAAAAAAAAAGACTATAGGCAGGGCATTACTGATCACCAGAAGCGATTTACTGAAAACAAGTCTTTAAAGAAGAATACACTAGACTGAAAAGTAATGAAAGTACTCTTTGGCAGTGATCCTCAAAAGTGACATCTTGTAGACAAGTAGGAGTGGAGCCACCAAGGAAGTCAGACACGCAGGCCAGGCCTCACCACATTTAATCAGAACCCGCGTGTCAACAAGATCCCGGATGACTCTTCAGTGTGATCAAGTGTGAAAATCATTGATGTACAAAACAGATCTACTTTTAGCAAGGCATCTGGTGAGCATTCCATGCTATCTTTGTGGACAGAAAGATTTCCTTCTATTAATTTCTGTAAACTTGCCAATCAAAATGTTAAGCAGGACTCTCCGGTGGTTAAGAATCTGCCTGCCAGTGCAGGGGACAGGGTTCAATCTCCAATCTGGGAAGAGTCCACATGCCAAAGGGCAAATAATAAGCCCATGCACCACAACTACTGAGCCCACAAATACTAAAGCTCACATGCCTAGAGTCTGTACTCTGCAACAAGAGACGCCACCACAATGAGAAGTCTGAGCGCTGCAACTAGAAACAGTAGCCTCCGCTTGCAACAACCTCAGAAAGACCACACACAGCAACGAAGATCCAGGGCAGCCAAAAATAAATAAATTTTAAAATGTTAAATGTTAAGCAGTTGACTACTTATTTAATTTGCTAATAACCCTACTAAGTGGGCATTATTATCTGTAATTTGCAGATATTCATAGTAGCAAAGATTGTTTCAAGGATTTCATATATATTATTTAATCCTCATAACAATTCTTTACTAGTGTTACCTACATTTTATATATGATGAAACTAAGGCAAAAAGGGATTAAGCTGCTTACTCATAATCACACAGAACTTATGGTACAGTTCTTAAGAACTTCTTTCTACAGCCAAGTGTGCTGCCACAGTGGGACTTATGATAAACCCTGTGAGAAACAATAAACAATTATACCCAAAAACAGTCAATTTTTAAAAAAATGAGTGGGACCTGAGGTGGGGGATTTTAAAGGATATTTAAAAAAAAAAAAAAAAAAAGTTGTTAAAGAATTCCCTGAAAGAAGGGAGACAGACTAATGCTTATTGAGAGCCTGTAGTATGCTTGCTAGCCCATGAGTCAAGCACTTGGCATCCATATTGTTTATATTCAACTTTTCCAATGGCAGGTATTGAGACATTTTATGTTTGAGGAAATGGAGGCCCAGACAAGCTAAGTACTTTGCCTACTCACACTACTCCTGATGATACAACCAAGATTCCAAAACCAAGTCTGACTGTAAAGCTCACACTCTGTCCCTTGATTTGCTCTACATCCCTCCCAGGCCTGGTCCCACTGCTATAAATGACCTAGATAGGGGCACTGGGTCAGGCTGACCATGTAAGAGGAGAGCTCAGCTTAGACAACAAACATACTGTAAAACAGAAAACAGATCTAAAAGATCAAAACAGGACAGAACAATGGGCTAAATGGTACTCAGAAGTGAAGCTCTGGGGTCTGACAGACAAGGGTTTGAATAACAGGTTCTAGCACTTAGTGTTTAGAATGCAAGCAAGTCACTTCTTTGAGCCTTAAAGACTCCACACCTTTAAAAAGGGAGTAGTAGGACTTCCCTGGTGGTACAGCAGATAAGAATCCACCTGCCAGACAGGGATTCATTCCTGGCCTGGGAAGATTCCACATGCCCTGGAGCAACTAAGCCCATGCATCACAACTACAGAGCCCACGCTCTACTGCCCCTCAGCCCCAACTACTGAAGCCCCCATGCCTGAAGCCCATGCTCCGCAACGAGAGAAGCTCTGCTTGCTGCAACTAGAGAAAGCCCTCGCAAATGAAGCAGTGAAGACCCAGTACAGCCAAAAATAAAAATAAATCAAACAAACAAATAAAATGGGAGTAACACTCCCACAGAACTGGTGTAAGAGGGAAGAAAAAGTAAAATTTGTGAAGTTTTTGACCTTAAAGCTCAACAAATGGTAGTGAATATTAAATCTAACAAAATGATTCTTAAGGATAAAGGCAAGAAAACGAATTTTAGAAGCATCAGATGAAATTTAACAGAAGTTCATAAGAAAAGGCTTGGGAATCTTAGTTGACTTGAATCTATTAGTCAACAGTTTTCTAAAACTGCCAAAAATTGTTTGGAATTTGGAGCACATTACAGAAGCGTGGTGCCCAAAACAAGGGGGCCTATCAGGCATCATTTGTAATACTGTCTCCAGTTCTGATGCTAAACTTTAAGAGAGTCACTGGCACATCAAAATCAGTCCAAGAAAAGATCAGAGTGGTGAGATGCTTTGAACATGTAATAGCTGCTGCTGCTAAGTCGCTTCAGTCGTGTCTGACTCTGTGCGACCCCACAGACGGCAGCTCACCAGGCTCCGCCGTCCCTGGGATTTTCTAGGCAAGAACACTGGAGTGGGTTGCCATTTCCTTCTCCATGTAATAGCTAGTTCCTTCTTTTTTGGTTTTCTATTCCCTTCCACTTCACGCAATGAAGCTGCCTCTCAACTGCTTCCTCTAATAACTAGCACACCACCCCCATATACCTCCTCCCCCCATCTTCATCTCAATCCCCTTCTCCTCACCCTCTCTCACACCCCTCAAGCTCAGTTTTGCCAATGTCAAATGGATCTGACAGGGCTGACTTGACAATTTCTAATCCAACACTTTAGGATTCAGCACGTCAGATCTGTGGCTAACCTGGCCCTGGCCTGCATATTAGACCAGCTGTTGCTTATCGATAGCAAATTTAACTGGCCCAGTTTTCTTCCTACGGCCAAGCCTTAGGTTACTGAATCTTGACTGTCACACATTCAAGAAACTTGGGACCACGACCTGGAGCTTCATTACTCCCTCAAATGGAATCTGGCTGGGAGACTTCAAATTAGGCAATGTCAGTCATCCAGACATCTCAAACTTGCTGGATTAATACTTCCAAATCCAAGGTGGCCTCTCACTAACTAAAGGACAAACTTATTCATGTTAAAACAGTACAAGCAGATCAGTTTATTGTACTGAAGAGGTCTACAAAGAATGAAGCCTGGAAAAGCTGCCTACAATCTGGCCGTCCTCACTGCAATGTTCCATTTTCAACTCCAAACAGAACTAGCTCAGCTCCTGTGCAGGACCCAGACAGGAAAATCTGGTAACTCCTAGGTCCAGATTCTCAGGGCAACTGACACTGGAGTAACACAAGCTTCTCTATGGACTGGCCCTGTCAAAGCTGGCAGGTTTTTCCTGGCTGAATCGGAACAGCCTGTGTCTTCTTTCATTCAATACTTCCTTGGAAGCCAAGCATCTCTCTAGGGAACGCCATCTGCAGTGGACATCAGGTGTCTCAATGCCTTGTTTTGCAGACATTCTGGTTCCCTTTCTACTTCTCAAGTAGTAAGGCTCTGCTCTTTCTTTGGATCAGATCGTGGTAAATAATAGTCTTTGGAACAACACAGTTATAGTATAGAATGAGATGATTCCCGCAGCTTTCAGCCAGTTCAGACAATACCTAGAGTTCCAGAGCAATTTGTAAGCAATTTGTAAATCTTCCCTTTTCAAAGTGAACCAAAACGTTTAAACCCACTTCTAAATGATTCCCCAACCAGCACAACAGCACCCTAGTTATTTTCTGGACTACTAGTTCTCAAACTTGAGCATGCATTTGGAGACTTGTTAAAATACATACTGTTAGACCTCAGCCCTAGAGTTCCTGACTCAGTAGGTCTGGGATAAGACATGAATATTTGCTTTTTTAAGAAGCTCCCAAGGCATGCCTATGCTGCTGATCTGGAGACTATACGTTGAGAACCAGGGCTCTAGATCAACAATATTTCAAGTCATTCCCAGAACTGTACTGGGAATGGGGCAGGAGGCAGGGGGAGGAAACGAGAATGCTATATATACAGGGTCCATTTATACCATAACACTCAGAACTTTGTTCTTCACAGAAAACTCCTTATTATCCTACAGAGTAGAAGTGAACTGGGATCTCACAGGTGAAATATTCAGGAGTTTAAACACATGACAATTCACATTCTAACAAATTATTAACATAGATACACCCAGAAACAATAAATGGTACTTATATAAGAGATTCTAGGCTTAAGATCAGGAGCCCAGGAGAAGTGGAAATAACACCTATTCTCTTTCCTTTGACTCACCAGCTGCATTATTCACTAAACGAATTAAGATTCATAAAACACTTTGAATGGTGCTTGACTGTTATTTTTTTTACTAGGATATAATATACAAAATACTTTTGATTTTTTTTACCATTTATAAGTTCACAATTCAGTGGCATTAAATGCTTTCACAAAGTTGGGTGAAACATCACTATCTAGTCCCAAAACTTCTCCATAACCCTCAACAAAACCTGTATACTCATCAAACAGTAATTCCTCTCCACGTCCTCCCAGTCCCTGGGATTCTACTGTCTCCATGAATTTGTACCTTATACAAGTGTAATCATACTTCTGTGTCTGGCTTATTTCAGTAAGCATAATGTTTTTAAGACCTATCCATATTATAGCATATATCAACATTTCATTTCTTGTTAAAGCTGAATAATACTCCATTATATGTATATACTACATTCTGTTTAGCTATTCATTTATCATTGGATAGTCAGGGGGCTTCTATCTTTTGGTATTGGGAATAATGTTGCTATGAATGCAAGTACATGTATCTATTTGAGTGCCTGCTTTTAATCTTTTGGATACATACCTACAAATGAAACTGTTGCATCACATGGGTAGTTCTATGTTTAACCTTTTGAGAAACCACCAAATTGTTTTTCACAGTAGCTGTATCATATAGGTAGCTGTACCATATAACATTTCCACCGGCAATGCCAACAGTTATTTTCTTTCTTTCTTCCTCTCTCTCTCCTTTTTGGTGTTTTTTCTTTTTTAATTATAGCCACCCTAGTTAGTGCTTGAAAGTGAAAGTGAAGTCGCTCAGTTGTGTCCGAGTCATAGGGACTCCATGGACTGCAACCTACCAGGCTCCTCCATCCATGGGATTTTCCAGGCAAGAGTACTGGAGTGGGTTGCCATTTCCTTCTCCAGGGGATCTTCCCAACCCAGGGATCGAACCAGGGTCTCCTGCATTGTAGACAGACGCTTCACCATCTAAGCCACCAGGGAAGTCCTAGTTAGTGCTTACAAGTTTGATGTGGGCTTTCACCAATACTTCTAGCACTGTAAGGAGAGCACGACAACAATCAGAGGTTCTGACTAGTTTCCATGTTCCAGTGGTCCTTGGAATTTTATTCAAACACAAGTTTCTAGTTGTTTCTAATTTTCTCACAAAAATCACCTCCACAGCTAGCACTTCCCTGAGGTGAGGTGAAGTCACTCAGTCGTGTCCGACTCTTTGCGACCCCATGGACTGTAACCTACTAGGCTTCTCTGTCCATGGGATTCTCCAGGCAAGAGTACTGGAGTGGGTTGCCATTTCCTTCTCCAGGGGATCTTCCCGACCCAGGAATCGAACCCGGGTCTCCCGCATTGGAGGCAGACACTTTAACCTCTGAGCCACCAGGGAAGCCCCTAGCCTGATATAAACTATGAAAGAAAATGATGCTTTGGGTGGTTAAAGAAAAAAAAAATGAATGGTTTTCAATTTTTTTTTAATCTTACTATTAACTCCATAACAATGCAGTTTATTTCCTATGAACAAAATGGTGCACCAGCATTCAGTAAGAAAAAACATCAGATGGCTTCTCTAAAACATTCAGAATCCTAATCTAAAAAGATTTTTTAAAAAGTATGCTGGGAATTTCTGTATATTTTAATCTTACTAGCTATATCCCTAACTTTGCCAGAAATACCACTTTCTCTTCACTTCCAGGGTTTCCTGGCATAGAAGAGGTAAAGTCAATGAGACAAACTGTCTCATTCCCAACTAAAACTGTTTTCTTGTGCTTATGTTTTATGTTCAAGGTTTTAGGTCTCTCTCTCTTAGTAACTGTTTTTCTTCCTTTACAAACATAAGAAAATTTATAAGTACAGAAAGTAATATCAAGGGAAAAAAAATCCTTTTTTTGGAAAAAATTTCTTCCTCAACTTTACCGCTTGGCAAGAGTTGGAAAGGGAAATCTAGTAGTAGTTTGCGCTTGTGCTTAGTCGCTCAGTCATGTCTGACTCTTTGCAACCCCATGGACTGTAGCCCAACCGGCTCCGCAGTCCACGGGGAGTCTCCAGGTAAGAGTACTGGAGTGAGTTGCCATGCCCTCCTCCAGGGGTTCTTCCCAACCCAGAGATTGAACCCAGGTCTCCTGCGTTGCAGGTGGATTCTTTACCATCTGGGCCACCAGGGAAGCCCAAGAATACTGGAGTGGGCAGCCTATCCCTTCTCCAGGGGATTTTCCTGACCCAAGAATCAAACCGGGGTCTTGTGCGTTGCAGGTGGATTCTTTACCAGCTGAGCTACCAGGGAAGCCCCAGTAGTGGTGTAAGTACAGACAAAAATGTGGGTAAACTGAAGGTATCATGGAAAAAAACATTTAGAAAGCCATAGTCTCATCCTAATTACTGGTAGGCAAATACACCATATATACTTTCCCATGATGCTGGTAACAGTATCTGAAAAGTTAAATTCCACATAGACAAGACTAAACACTAGTTTTATAAAGGCAAACAGACCTACAACATTCTGAGAGGTACAGCCAGAGACGTATATGAAACTTCAAGTTCACTAATCCCATTAAAATATATAATTTTTTTCATAAATGTACAACAAGCAGCTAGGAACAATGGAATCACATGTCTGTAGAGAAATTTGTAAATGGTTGAAACCAGGAATATTTAACATACAAATGCAAAGAAAGAGCTGTTCCTGGTATATATGTATGTACTGTGTCATACATAGAAACACGTGATTAACACAGATGACATTTACTAGAGACAGCACTGCATTTAATCAGAGAGCTTGAGTCCCAGGTTGCCTCCCTGGTGGACTGCTGAAAGCTTCTGAACTTAATCTCTATATCAGGAAGATAATCATCCTAAACAAAATAATACTCACTTCACGGGTGTGTGAGGAATAAATAATTTCAATATATACAGTTTCACTCATTCTTCAGCAAACATATTTTGAACTCTCACAATGTACACAAAAGATGTATAAGATTAAGTATCTGCCCTCACTGTAGATAAGAGGTCCTCCTCCTTGGTATATACCCCACAATTCAAGACCTGCCCACAAATAACTGGAGGGCAATTCCTCAAGGACAAAGATCCCTCAATCCATGCTGAACAAGAACCTGGCACACAGCAACAGACAATAAATGACTGCTGAATGAACAAACTGTATTTCTGTTTATGATCTGTAAAACTTTCCTCTTTGTAGATATTAACATGAAAAGGAAAACAGGTTGATACATAATAATTACCTCACTCACTGGAAGAAAACAGACACTCAGTAGCAACACAGAAATATTTGGAAGGGAAAGCAAAAATCACAATTCCCATTATCATCCCATGGCAGGACTCAAGTAGTGTTCTGCTAGTCACATAAAATCTCCCGTCTCTGAAAACCCCAGCAAAGGCTGTGGAAATGTCTCATTTTATCTTGTGTGATGGTTATGCTGCAAAAAATTATGTTCTAGACTGGCGTTTTTCAGTATGTGAAGTCAATTGTAGAAACCAGTATTTAGGAACACAGAATTTGTATAAATATTTACTGTTAACTAAAGACCTGCCTTGAACTAAAGAGTAGGAACTTGTAACTCTGTTCCTAAGAACTACAAAATTCTTCAAATGTAAACTAGGGTTTCTCAACCTTGGCACTACTGACATTTTGGGCCAGTTCACCTTTGGTTGTGGTGGGCTCTATGCCCATCATTATATTGGCAGCATTACTGGCCTCTACCCACTAGATCCCAGTAGCATCCCCAGTTGGGACAATCAAATGTATCTCTCAGTTCAGTTCAGTCGCTCAGTCATGTCCGACTCCTTGCGACCCCATGAATCGCAGCACGACAGGCCTCCCTGTCCATCACCAACTCCTGGAGTTCACTCAAAGTCATGTCCATCGAGTTGGTGATGCCATCCAGCCATCTCATCCTCTGTCATCCCCTTCTCCTCCTGCCCCCAATCCCTCCCAGCATCAGAGTCTTTTCCAATGAGTCAACTTTTCACATGAGGTGCCCAAAGTCCTGGAGTTTCAGCAGTAGCATCATTCTTTCAAAAGAACACCCTAGTGATTGACAAACTTCCCTGGTGGTCCAGTGGTTAAGAGTCTGTTCGTCAATGCAAAGGACATGGGTTTGATCCCTGGTCTGGGAAGATTCTACATGCCACGGCGTAACTAAGCCCATGAGCCACGACTACTGAGCCTGTACTCTAGAGCCCATGAGCCAGGAAGCCTGAGAGCCCTAGAGCTTGTGCTCATGCAACAAGAGAAGCCATCGCAATGAGAAGTCCTCTCGCCACAATTAGAGAAAGCCCTCCTGCAGCAACAAAGATCCAGTACAGCCAAAAATAAATTTTAAACAATTTAAAAATATGGGAGGGAGTTTAGGGGAGAATGGATACACGTATATATACGGCTGAGTGCCTTTGCCGTTCACCTGAAGCTACCACAATGTAAACTGGCTCCGTGTGTGTGTGGCCTCAGTAGTGTCCAGCTCTTGGTGACCCCACGCACTGCAGCCCGCCAGGGTTTTCTGTCCGTGGCATTTTCCAGGCAAAAATACTGGAATGGCTTGCCATTTCCTTCTCCATAATTGGCTATACCCAAACACAAAATAAAAGGTTTTAAGTTTGGAAATAAATAAAATCACCCTGGTTGAGAACCACTGATATGAACAATGGAATGGAAATTTTTTCACAAAAGCTGTTGAACTAAGATATGAAAGATGACATAAACTATAATTCTTTGTACTCTAAACATGTCGTTTTTTAGATCATCAGATGACCTTTTACAGTTTTATCTGGAAAAAACAAAAAGATGATAATCAGTACACCCAAACAAGAAACCTATTAACCAAGAGGAAATAAACCAACGAAGCAATGGATAGTGTGTTAAGCGCTACCAGCATAAAATGAGCACAGGCAGCCTCACTACCATCTTCGAGACACAGTATTCAATTGTTAGAAGTCTTAGGCCACCGAGAAATCTTCTATTTCATTGCTGCAAAGTAAGATTCTTAATTTTTCCTTCTATTCTTATTTGAAAACATGATTTCCTACAGCACAAAGGGTAAGAATACTATTATCACAGATACCTATTGAGCATTTTGTAACTGTAAGGGAGTTTAAAGTGATAGCTGCTCAGTCATGTCTGACTCTTTGCGATCCCATGGACTGCAGCCCACCAAGCTCCTCTGTTCATTCCATTCTCCAAGCAAGAATACTAGAGTGGTTAGCTATTCCATTCTCCAGGGGATCTTCCCGATGCAGAAATCAAACCTGGGTCTCCTGCATTGCCGGCAAATTCTTCACTATCTGAGCTACAAGGGAAGCCCGTAAGGGAGTTAAATAATTCCAATTCCAAAGAAAGGCAATGCAAAAGAATGCTCCAACTACCGCACAATTGCACTCATCTCACATGCTAGTAAAGTAATGCTCAAAATCCTCCAAGCCAGGCTTTAGCAATACGTGAACCGTGAACTCCCTGACGTTCAAGCTGGCTTTAGAAAAGGCAGAGGAACCAGAGATCAAATTGCCAACATCCGCTGGATCATGGAAAAAGCAAGAGAGTTCCAGAAAAACATCTACTTCTGCTTTATCGACTATGCCAAAGCCTTTGACTGTGTGGATCACAATAAACTGTGGAAAATTCTGAAAGAGATGGGAATACCAGACCACCTAACCTGCCTCTTGAGAAATCTGTATGCAGGTCAGGAAGCAACAGTTAGGACTGGACATGGAACAACAGACTGGTTCCAAATAGGAAAAGGAGTGCGTCAAGGCTGTATATTGTCACCCTGCTTATTTAACTTATATGCAGAGTACATCATGAGAAACGCTGGACTGGAAGAAACACAAGCTGGAATCAAGATTGCCGGGAGAAATATCAATAACCTCAGATATGCAGATGACA
>SJYT01075780.1:78962-91052 GCA_006410635.1 Cephalophus harveyi
AAACAGTGGAAACAGTGTCAGACTTTATTTTGGGGGGCTCCAAAATCACTGCAGATGGTGATTGTAGCCATGAAATTAAAAGACGCTTACTCCTTGGAAGGAAAGTTATGACCAACCTAGATAGCATATTCAAAAGCAAAGACATTACTTTGCCAACAAAAGTCCATCTAGTCAAGGCTATGGTTTTTCCTGTGGTCATGTATGGATGTGAGAGTTGGACTGTGAAGAAGGCTGAGCGCCAAAGAATTGACGCTTTTGAACTGTGGTGTTGGAGAAGACTCTTGAGAGTCCCTTGGACTGCAAGGAGATCCAACCAGTCCATTCTGAAGGAGATCAGCCCTGGGATTTCTTTGGAAGGAATGATGCTAAAGCGGAAACTCCAGTACTTTGGCCACCTCATGCGAAGAGTTGACTCATTGGAAAAGACTCTGATGCTGGGAGGGATTGGGGCAGGAGGAGAAGGGGACGACCGAGGATGAGATGGCTGGATGGCATCACTGACTCTATGGACGTGAGTCTGAGTCAACTCCGGGAGTTGGTGATGGACAGGGAGGCCTGGCGTGTTGCGATTCATGGGGTCACAAAGAGTTGGACACGACTGAACGACTGAACTGAACTGATATAAAATTTAGAATTAGCTCGATTTACACTTACATGTTCTTCTGATCATTGGATATTGCATTGAATCCATAAATCAGTTTGGGAAGCATTGACATCTTTAAAATACTGACTATTCTAATTTATGAACTTAATATACTTATAGCCTTAATATTTTGTCAGTTTTAATGTAGAAGTCTTATACATCTTTCATTACTTTCATTCCAAAGTATCTAATGTTTATGCAAGTAAATAGCAGTTTCTCTTATTTGTTGTTGATATATAAGAATATAATCAATTGTTTTTTTTTTTAAATTGTCCTATATACAGTAACCTTGACAATTACCATATCCTACTAGTAGTTTACAGATTTTGGACTTTCTATATACACGTCACTAGCAAACAAATAAAGAGGCTTATTTCTTTCTCTCCAACACTTGCTCATTTTGTTTTTTTCTAGCCTTATTATTCTGGCTATGACCTCCAGCACAGAGTTGAATAGAAGTAGTAAATAGTAGATATTCTGGTCTTAATCCCAAGTATGATGTCCACTATAGGTTATATGTGGAGAAGGCAATGGCACCCCACTCCAGTACTCTTGCCTGGAAAATCCCATGGACGGAGGCGCCTGGTGGGCTGCAGTCCATGGGGTCGCTGAGTCGGACACGACTGAGCGACTTCACTTTCACTTCTCACTTTCATGCATTGGAGAAGGAAATGGCAACCCACTCCAGTGTTCTTGCCTGGAGAATCCCAGGGACGGGGGAGCCTGGGGGGCTGCCGTCTATGGGGTCGCACAGAGTCGGACACGACTGAAGTGACTTAGCAGTAGCAGTATAGGTTATATGTAGATACCTTTTATTAGAATAAGAAACCTACTTCTTACTAGTTTGTTTTTATTATGAATACATAAACTTTATGAAATGCTTCTTCCACATCCACTAGAATGGCTTTACAGTTTTTATCTCTTAATGTGAATTACATTGACTGGTTAAACCATCTTTGCATTCCTGAAATAACCTCACTTTGTCATGATGTATTCTTTTTATATTTTCAGGTTTAATTGCTAGTATTTAGGTAACTTGGAATCTGCATAGATTGAAAAAAAGATTCCAAGTTACATCAGCCTAGTAAAAAGAATTGGGGAATATCCTCTTGCTGTCCAGCTTGCGGAAGAATTTATGTAGGGTGGTATTACTTATTTAATATTTGGAAGAATCTGTGGGGATGCCATCTAAGGTTGGATTTGTGAGCTCTTAAACAGTAGATCTCCTTTATAAAGTGTACAATTGGCTGTAGTTCTCACTATACTAATAAAGTTGTGCAACCATCACCATTAATTTCAGAGCATGTAAATCATCGCCCAAAGAAACTCTGTATCCATCAGCAGTCATTCACTGATCATCCTCCCTCCTGCTCTGAGCAACCATGAATTACTTTGTCTCTATGGATTTAACTGTTATGGGTACTTCACGTAAGTGGGATCATACACTGTGTGGTCTTTTGTGTTGCTTTCTCCACTTTGAATAATGCTTTTTAAGACTCATCTATGTTGTTCCATTTATGAATATTTCATTCCTTTTTATGGATGAATAGTTTTCCGTTGTATGTACCACATTTTGTTTACCCATTCATCAGTTGATAAACATTTGGGTTGTTTCTACTTTTTCGTTATTATTAATAATGCGGCTATGCATATTCATATACAAGCTTTTGTGTGAGCACTTTCAATTTTGTCAGGTAAGACTATAATTGCTAAGTTATATCATAAATGCTTAGGGAACGATAGGCTGTTTTACAAAAAGGCTTTACCATGTTATAGTCCCATCAACATATGAAAGTTCCAATTTCTCTTTATTCTTGCCAAAACTATCATTGTCCTTTTTGTTATAGCTATCCTAGTGAGTACATCGGAGAAGGCAATGGCACCCCACTCCAGTACTCTTGCCTGGAAAATCCCATGGACAGAGGAGCCTGGTGGGCTGCCATCTCTGGGGTCGCAGAGTCAGACATGACTGAAGCGCCTTAGCAGCAGCAGTGAGTATCTTACTGTGTTTCTCACTTGTATTTCCCTAATGACTAATGATGTTGAGCATTTTACTTACTGGACATTCACAGATATTCTTTGATGAAATATCTATTCAAACACTTTGCCCATTTTTAAATTGGGTTGTCTTTTCATTGTTGAGGAATTTTAGATAGCAGTCTTTTATCAGATATATAATTTTAAAATATATTTTCTCACTCTTGAGAGTTGTTTTTATTTTCTTGATAGCCTTTTGAAGCCCAATTTTTTAAAAACATTTTATGAAGTCCAATTTATCTGCTTCTATGTTGGTTGCCATATGTACTGCTGCGGTCCAGCCCCGGTGGATCCAGGGTAATTTGAAGGGGGGACGGCGTGGCGAGGAAAAACTTACTTATTTAGAAATATAAAGAGAGATTAGGAAAAAATAGCATAGTAGGAAAATTAGTGGAGAAAAGAGGCTGAATAACTTGGTTTATGTGGAAAACTAATAAAACCTTGAGACAAGAGGTTTGCACCATCTACGTTAGGCCACTGGTGCCCGCTTGAATAGCGGAGGGTGCCCCGCCTTGGGCTCCCTCTTAGAAACCAGGGCAAGTAAGTAGACATGGTGAGCCTCCGCGCTCCAGATGGGAATTCAGCCTGAAAAGGAGAGGGAGGGAAAGAAAGAAAGAGAGGGAGAGAGAGATTTGACACGGGGGAAAACCAGTCTTTCCAGTGACTGGCCCCCCCTCTATTGTCCAGAAAGGCTTCTTATACTTTTGGTTGTACATAGGGATGAATGGATAATACAAAATTATGCAGCATCAGCAGCCCTGACTGCTATCGAGACCAGGCTTTCTCTCTGCATACCTAGCTGTATACACGTCTTAGGTGATTTACATCATCTTCTGGCCAGACGGCCAATTAACATTTTACAGCCCTTTTCTGATAAGGGTCTGTCAACCAGAAAACTTAAGTGTGTTGTTCTTTCCAAAGTCTGGTACCACTCTCAGAAAGCACTAAATAAAGTTACATTCTTACATAGCAAGGACACAACAATTTATAACAATGAAAGAGTACAGTGATTTATAACAGAGATTAACTCAAAAGTCTAGTGTTGCTAACATCAAAACTACTATATTCCTTTTTCTATATCCCAATTACATTGATTAATATCCTTCAGGTGCCTAAAAGATAAAGAATATGGAGGCCTGGCAGCAGTCATTGACTCAACAGTGAAACCCATCACCAATATAATTCTTAGCTCTTTAGAAAAGGCTTATATCTTTAAAATGCTTTAAGCTTCGTGCCTCTTGTGGTTGGGAGGCTGTAAACAATTCACAAGTTGTAAAAGTCCGGGCAGACCAGTCAGGTAAGTTAGAAAGCCATCAAAGGGGCTTAAACCGAGACATTCTTTTTATATGCAGGAGACTGTTAACTGGAGCTCTGAGTTAACTCTTTCCAGAGAAAGGTGGTCGGGGTAGCCCCTGTTATGTCAGAAGAGTGGAAAGCACAGTACAGTAAGGCAGGCAGACTCTGGTTTTGGGGGTAGATGTTCAGGAAAACCCAGGGGGAACCCCTGAAGCCAGATCACGCCTTTGCGTATGTCAGGCTCCCTTCCTCATGACCTTTGCCACGGGTGGGATTCCTCATGCTGGCTCCTGGCAATGTACAAAGCCATTTCCCATTCAAGGTCACAAAAACTTACAACTGTTTTCTTCCAGTTTTAAGTTACAGTGAGTATTTTTTAAGTTACATATGAGTATTCAGTTAACTTGGAGTTAATTTTGGTATATAATGTGAGGCATAGCTTCAACTTCATTCTTTTGCATGTGGCTTTGGAGTTGTCCCAACACCATTAATTGAAGATTATTTCCCTTTGTCAAAAATAACTACTTTAGCAAATATGGAATGGTTCAGATTTATCTTTCTTCTATCTGTAGTTTTTCAGGTATTTGATCATTTCATCTAAACTGTTCAATGCCTCAGCATTGTGATTCATAATATCCTCTTAGATTTTTAATTATGTAGATTAAGCAGTGATTATCTCCACTTCATTTCCGATATTTGTGACTTCATACTTTTTCCCTTCATTTTAATCTTCTCAAAGAAGCAACTCTTAGCTTTGTTAATTTTATGTCTGATTCCTATTTCAGTAAATTAAGCTATTTCTTCCCTTTTCTTTGTGCTTCATGTGCAGTTTATAACATACTGGGATAAATGTTCAACTCACTTAGGACTTCCCTGCTGGCTCAGACAGTAAAAGTCTGCCTACAGTGTGGGAGACCCAGGTTCGATCCCTGGGTTGGGAAGATCCCCTGGAGAAGGAAATGGCAATCCACTCCAGTACTCTTGCCTGGAAAATCCCATGGAGAATCCTGGTAGGCTACAGTCCATGGGGTCACAAAGAGTCAGACACAACTGAGCGACTTCACTTTCTTTTTCACTGACTTTTAGCCTTTATTCTTTTTTAATAAATTAAAGATATAAAGTGCTTCTCTAAGCAGTTTTATCCACAACTCATACATTGATACTTTTATTTTGTAAATGAAATATTTTCTAACTTTTATTGTGGATTCTTCCTTAAACCTGGGTTACTTTGGAGTATGTTTTGTATTTTCTAAACATATGACATTTTCTACCCTCCCCACTGTTTTTTTAATTACAGTCAAATAATTATGCTGTTACAAATTTTTAAATCTTGTTTAGATTTGCTTTCCAGTATAGAGAATTGTCATTTTTGTAAATGCTCCATGTGTCCATGAAAAACTGTATTATTTGCTGAGTACAGTAGCCTATACATGGTTATTAGGTCAATAGTATTTTCTGTAACTCTACCAATTTTGGTTACAATGTGATCTTCCTCTATGATTGCAGATTTCTCTATTTCTCCTTGTAGTTCTCTGATAAACTTAGACACAATATATTGAATTCTATAAATTTAGAATTGCCAAATCTCCTTGTTGAGTTAGTCTTATTAACTCCCTTTACTACTAGTAAGTCTTTGGCCCAAACTTGTTTGATGTTAATATAGCCTTAGCAGCCTTTTTCCAGTGTTTATATATTTTGTATACCCTTTCATTTTTTCGCATCCTTACATTTTGTGTCTCTCTTGTATATACAAGCATATCTCGGAGATACTGTGGGTTCAGTTCTACACCTCCACAATAAAGCAATTATCACAACAGTGAATCACACAAATTTGTTTTCCCAGTGCATATAAAGGTTATGTTTACACTGTTGTTTAATTGCTAAGTCATGCCTGACTCTTTTGCAACCCCCATGGACTGTAGCCCACCAGGCTCCTCTGTCCATGCAACTTTCCAGGCAGTAACACTGGAGTGGGTTGCCATTTCCATCTCCAGGGGCTCTTCCTGACCCAGGGATTGAACTCATATTTCCTCCATTGGCAGGAAGATTCCTTACCACTGAGCCTTCTAGAAAGCCCATGTTTACACTGTAGACTGTGTGTAGCATTATGTCTAAAAAGATGTATATACTTTAAAATAAGTTGGAAAAATGGTACCAAAGACTTGCTTGACACAGGGTTGCCATAAACCGTCAATTTATAAAAGTTGCAATAAAGCAAAGCACAATAAAACAAAGTATGACTACAATTGGATTGTTACTGACAATTTTTGTCTTTTATTGGAAGACTTAGCTTATTTACATTTAATGTAATTTCTGATCCATTTGGATTTAAATTTACCACCTCACCGAATGTTTTTCCTATACACCATTTTCTTTTCTCTTTCTTGCTTTTTTGTATTGAGTACACTTTTTGTTGTTATTCTTTTTTATTCCATTAATATAGTGATAAAGTTTTATAAATCTTTCAGTGTAGATACTCACATAGGATCTTAAAATACTTTTCTTTATTCCTCACCCAATTTAAATGCTGTTGTTTTCATGTAGTTTAGTCCTTTGGGTTTTTGGGGTTTTTTTTTAACCCTCAAGACATTATTTCCATTTCAAAATCACTATTCATTTAACCCATATATTTACCCTTTCAGCTGTTCATTCCTTCTTGCATCTCTAGGCTTCCATCTGGTTATCATTTTCCTTCTGTTTAAAAGACATTTTTGTGTAGTTTGTTAGAGAAAAAATTACTTTTTTGTGTATGAAATTTTCTTAATTTTACCAGTTGCACCCTTACTGTTGAGGGCATTCTTGCTTTGTATTGAACTCTAAGTTGGTAGTTATTTTTGTCACTTTGAAAATGCCATCCCACTTTTGATTCCCAAACTTCTTAATTGAAGTAAAATTGGCATTAAGTTTCAGGTGCACAACATCATGATTCACACTGGGTGTTTTTTGGTGCTTTGAAATATGACTTCTTTCACTGCTCTGGACTTTTTTTTTTTTTTTTTAGCTTTCAATGATACTGATATTTGCACAGGTATGATTACTCTGAATATATTTTGCTCAGGGTTTGTGGGACTTCCAAAATTTGCAGCTTGATTTCCCTAAATTTTAAAATCTCTTAAGCGTTAACTCTAAGTATCCTCTATTTCTTTTTTGGGGGGGACTACAGTTACATTAATGTTAGCCCTTCTTGGTGTTGTATCACTTTTTGGTTCTTTGCCATCCTCTTGTCTTTATATACTCTGAATTTTTTCTTCTGACCAAATTTCACTGTGTCTTCGGCTGTGTTTCATCTGGTGTTAAGCTCATTCATTGACTTTTCAAAATTTCAGTTATAGTCTTTTAGTTTTTTAAAATACCCATCTCCTGTTGATATTTTCAATCTTTTTTCTTTTGTTTTCCTCTTGCACAAATTAAGTCCATGGGTGTCTGAGCATTTCTTTTATTGCCTGCTAACTCCAGAATTGAGCAGATATACCCACCAGTCGCAAGCAGTGGTGGCCTAGAGTGGAGATCAATACATATAAGATATACAGAATGCAGGAGCAAAGAACATATAATCTCTGAAAGCAGATTCACTCCTAAGAAGTTAAAGATGATCTGATTATACCCATTTTTCCACTTTCCATTTGCTTCTGCCAGGTTCCCACAGGGTCATTCTTTTTTATGTTAAACTTTCAGTTGGAGATTATCACACAGGTAACTTAAGTGTCCGCTTAGTCTCATATAAGAACAGACCAGGTTTCCCTGGTAGCACAGTGGTAAAGAATCCGCCTGCCAACCAACTGAACCTCAGGAGACACGATTCAATCCCTGAATCTGGTTAGATCCCATAGGCCAGGAAGCAACTAAGCCTGTGAGCCACAACTACTTAGCCTATGCTCTCGAGCTGCAAATACTGAGCCCAGGTGCTGCAACTACTAAAGCCAAGGCACCCTAGAGCCCATGCTCTGCAACAAGAGAAGCCACTGCAATGAAAAGCCTGCATACCTCAACTAGAGAATAGACCCTGCCCACCAGAACCAGAGAAAACCTGCACAGCAGATGCAGCACAGGCAAAAATAAATAACAATAAAGAACAGTCCTATAGCTACAGATTCTCAGAGAAAACTGTTTTTTCCCCCTCTATTAGAATCTAGGTGAAGTCAACCAAGTTTTTTTTGTAGTCTCCCTTTGCTATTGGGCAGATTTTTCTAATTTATTCTTTCACTGAAGATACCTGAGGAGCCATGCATACAGAGGTTTGGAGGGCTTTACATACCATGCTCGGAGAAGGCAATGGCACCCCACTCCAGTACTCTTGCTTGAAAAATCCCATGGACGGAGGAGCCTGGTAGGCTGCAGTCCGTGGGGTCGCTGAGAGTTGGACACGACTCAGTGACTTCACTTTCACTTTTCACTTTCATGCATTGGAGAAGGAAATGGCAATCCACTCCAGTGTTCTTGCCTGGAGAATCCCAGGGACGGCGGAGCCTGGTGGGCTGCCATCTCTGGGGTCGCACAGAGTCGGACACGACTGAAGCGACTTAGCAGCAGCAGCAGCAGCAAATACCATGCTATTGAACACATGAGAAATCACTAAAAGATATCAAGCAAGGGAACACAGATGACATGATGATTCATTTATAGTAAAAGTAAACATTTAGTGGAGTTACAAAAGTAATGAATTAGCCACACCCTCAAGCAGCTTATATTTCATTACAGTAATGGTTCCCAACCCAGGGCAATTTTGTCTCTCCAGGAATATTTTGCTATTTATGGAAAGATCTTTGCTTGTCACAAGTGAAGGATTTTTTAAATTGGAGGATTACTGTTTTACAATGTTGTGTTGGTTTCTGCCATACAACATAAATCAGCAATTTTTTTTGTTTTCAGTCGCTAAGTCTTGTCCAGTTCTTAAGACCTCACAGGCTGTAGCCTGCCAAGTTCCTTCTGTCCGTGGGATTTCCCAGGCAAGAATACTGGAGTGGGTTGCCATTTCCTTCTCCAAAGGATCTTCCCTTCCCAGGGATAAATACACATTCCCCTCCCTCTCACCCTCTTCCATCCTACCCTTCTAGGTTGTCACGGAGCACCAGATTGAGCTCCCTTTTGTCATACAGCAACTTTCCACTAGCTATTTTACATATGGTAAGGGATGTTTCAATGCTACTCTCTCAATTCATCCCACCCTCTTTCCCCCAGTGTCCGTAAGTCTCTTCTCTATGTCTCTCTATTGCTGCCCTGCAAATAGGTTCATCAATACCATTTTTCTAAATTCCATGTGTATGTTTTCAGTTCAGCTCAGTTCAGTCACATCTGACTCTTTGCGACCCCATGGACTGCAGCACGCCAGGCTTCCCTGTCCATCACCAACTCCTGGAGCCTACTCAAACTTATGTCCATCGCATCGGTGATGCCATCCAACCACTCATCCTGTCGCCCCCTTCTCCTCTCGCCTTCAATCTTTCCCAGCTAAAAGGTCTTTTCTAATGAGTCAGTTCTTTGCATCAGGTGGCCAAAGTATTGGAGTTTCAGCTTCAGCATCAGTCCTTCCAATAAATATTCAGGACTGATGTCCTTTAGGACTGGTTGGACCTCCTTGCTGTCCAAGAGATTCTCAAGAGTCTTCTCCAACACCACAGTTCAAAAGCATCAATTATTTGGTGCTCAGCTCTCTTTATAGTCCAACTCTCACATCTATACATGACTAATGGAAAAAACATAGCTCTGCTTAGATGGATCTTTGTTGGTAATGTCTCTGCTTTTTAATAAGCTGTCTAGGTTGGTCATAGATTTTCTTCCAAGGAGCAAGCATCTTTTAACTTCATGGCTGCAGTTACCATCTGCAGTGACTTTGGAACCCCCCAAAATAGTCTCTGTTTCCATTGTTTCCCCATTTAATTGCCATGAAGTGATAGGACCAGATGCCATCTTAGTTTTGTAAATGTTGAGTTTTAAGCCAACTTTTTCACTCTCCACTGTCAAGAGGGTCTTTAGTTCCTCCTTGCTTTCTGCCATGAAGATGGTGTCATCTGCATATCTGAAGTTATTAATATTTCTTCTGGCAATCTTGATTCCAGCTTGTACTTTATCCAGCCCAGCATTGTGCATTATGTACTGTGCATGTAAGTTAAATAAACAGGGTGACAATATAGAGCCTTGACGTACTCCTTTCCCAATTTTGGAACCAGTCTGTTGTTCCATGTGCAGTTCCAATTGTTGCTTCTTGACCTGCGTACAGATTTCTCAAGAGGCAGGTCAGGTGGTCTGGTATTCCCATCTCTTGAAGAATTTTCCACAGTTTGTTGCAATCCACATAGTCAAAGGCTTTGGCAGTCAATAAAGCAAAAGTAGATGTTTTTCTGAATTCTCTTGCTTTTTCAGTGATCTAGTAGATGTTGGCAATTTGATCTCTGGTCCCTCTGTCTTTTCTATGTATGTTTTAATATATATTTTTCTTTCTTACTTTACCCTGTGTAACAGGCTCTAGGTTCATCCACCTCAGTTCAGCTGACACATTCCTTTTTATGGCTAAATAATATTTCATTGTATATATGTGCCACAACTTCTTTATCCATTCATCTATAACTGGAAGGATTCTACATCACATGTAGAGGCCAGGATGTTGCTAAAGGGTGCCCATGACAGCTCTCTACAAAAGAATTATTCTACCCAAAATGTAGCAGTAGAATACGGGAAGCAAATAAGTATAATAAAACATAAATAATAGTCTATACAATATACAAAGGGCATGAAAGTGGATAGGGAAATTCATGAAGCACTTCAATGGGCATCTAAAGCTTAAGTTGAGTGGAAATCTGGGAGGCAGGGTTATTACTACGAGCTTGAGTATGGTAAGTATGAAGTATATTCCCCACATTTGGGGAACAACTACGACTAAAATTTACTGGTAGACGAGGTAGGTGAAGAATAAGGAGGCAAGGCAAGGCTGAAAAGGAAGGCAAGGACCAGACTGCAAAAGGTCTTACATACTAGATGAAGAGTTTGGAAAATGATATTAGAGGGCAACAAAGAGTAGTAAACAAGAAGTTTATTAATAAACAAGAATGGTCAGAAAGATCATTCAGGCAGAATTATGGTTAAAGGCTTAAGGACAAAATAAGGCACAGGCCAATTAGTAATCCTACTGGAATACTCCAGGCTAGTGAAGACTAGAGTCAGAAACAAAGGTCCAATAACAGAAGAAAGGATTAATATGGTAAAGTACTGTGTGTGTGCCTGTTAAGAAGCTTCAGTCGTGTCTTTGCAACTTTGACTCTTAGCAACCATATGGACCAGGCTCCTCTGTTCATGGGATTCTCCAGCAAGAATACTGGAGTGGGTTGCCATACCCTCCTCCAGGAGATCTTCCTGATCCAGGGATCAAACCCACACCTTTTATGTCTCCTGCATTGGCAGGTGGGATCTTTAACCACTAGCGTCACCTGGGAAGACCGTTAAGTACTATACCCAGTCTTCAGTAACTCAATATGAAGAGAAAATAAAATTTAATAACAGCTTTCAAGCACTACTCACAGAGACAGAGTACAGGAGAACACTTAGAAGAAAGATAATGAAAGATAATGCCATCCATTTAGACCTCTTGTAGTAAATAAGCTATGCAAGGACATATAAGTGGTTATTATCAGAGGATATAGCAGCAAAATCTGGATTGTGCCTTGAACTCTGATAATCATCCTTCAACCAATAATGACAAAAGATTTTTAGAATATTTTTCTGCTATATCCATATCATATTTTTATATATTTATCTTTCTTCCAGATATTTCCTATTACCTTTTAAATGCCATGTGTTCATTTTATTATTTAATGTTTTAAAATTCAAAATACTTTAATTTACATTTTAAAAAGAGAATAATAAAAATAACTTAACCTTTCAAGTGTGACTTTTTAACAGCAAAAATGGCAAAGTGGGAAACAGCCTCCCTTGAAAAAGAAATCAGCACTTCCAACAAAACTAAAGGAAGACTTACATGTAAAACTAATTCAGAAAGGAATAACAACTAAAGACATAGATATACATCTTATTTTAATCCCCCCAAAAGTTAACTGGATCTTAACAGATTATCCTTGAAAAATCAAGCTTTTAACTATTCAACATAATCTTTGAAATGGTAT